>JAXCGZ010010240.1:10000-35000 GCA_037179515.1 Halocaridina rubra | reverse complement strand
AAATGATCTGTTATGTCAGTGTACACCATGTAATTACTTATGTTGTCTTCAAGATTTGTGGTCCAGATATGATCGATTAGAGATGCCCTATTTTCAGTTACTCTCGTAGGTTTAGTAGTTATTGGAAAGCAGCCACGTGAATACATTAAGTTTATAAAATCAGTTACTCTTTGATCATTTATTTTAAGCAAATCTAAGTTCCAATCACCGAATAAATAAATAGTTTTGTACTTTTTTCTTGCTGCAAAATCAAATAATTTCAGTAAAGCTTCAAGGAATTCAGTCATGTTCCCCTTTGGTGGTCTATATACAGAGTCAAAGAAGCAATTTTCCTTACCGTTAAGTACCTGTACACTAACACATTCAATGAATCGTTCCATCAAACTGCACTCCTTTATAACACTCAAGCTATACTTATTAGCTACATACATACATACACCTCCACCTCTCCTGTCTCTGTTCTGAGTGAACATATTGTACCATGTTATATTATACAATGATTCAATATCATTATCCAGCCTAGTCTCTGAAAAACCCATTACATCACATATAATATTTTCTGTTAAACATTGATCAACAAATATTTGAAGATTATTTGCAAGATTTCTAATGTTCATGCACAAAACCGAAAATGTATTAGATTTATTTAAATTTGAATACAGTTCATTTAAGTATATATAAATTGAAAAAGTGTTGGTTGCGTTTCTCATATTATTCAAAAACAAATCTATTTCATTTTAAAGATCAAGTGGGTTAAATATCATCTTATCAAGCTCATTGATACATAAATAATTGGGAAGTACTTTGTCGTAGTTTGTTAGCCTTATAAGTTCATCGTCACTAATGGAATAGTATGGGAGGTATCTATTTACAGCCATGGTGAAGATATAAATTACACTACTTTTACATTACTGACTTACAAGCTACTATTTACTTCTACCACATCTTACCGGGTTCTTCCTGCCATTTATTGGTTTAGGGTGGGAGCATTTTATAGCTCCCGTGGCGGGAGACACGGCAGGAGGGGGTGCGGGTGATGACATATCACTCTCCCGCCCCCCCACTCCCACGCCCCCCACCCCCGCACCACCGATCTTGGTCAACTCCTCATCCACGCCACCCACAGCACCCACAGCATCAGCCACACTCTCGGTGTTGTATCGCTCCTTCACGATGAGTTTCGTATGTTTAAAAAAGGCAATTTTCCCTTCTGATCTAGCCTTTTTTAGTTGTGGCATCTGTGCAGATTTCATTGCCTGTGATGCGGCACACAGGTCATCATTAAGGTAGATCTTGGTGCCTTTCAACTTTTTGGCATTTCGCATGACCGTGTCTCTCTGTCACAGTAGTTGGAGAAACGAGCCACTATGGTGCGAGGTTTGTCATCATGAAGTGGTCCCACCCTGTGCGCCCTCTCCAATGTCATGCCTTCTAGCTGTAATTTATCGGCTATCAGGGCTGATACCATTGTCGTTGTTTGCTCCCAGGGCTCCACATCGCGTCTTTCCTCAACACCGCTTAATCGGATGTTGTTTCTTCTGGAATAGTCTTCTTGGTAATTCAAGGAGCGGCTGCCGGTTGAAGCTGACAGCAGTTCATGGAGGCCAGGGCTTGGCCAACAATGATATGAGTTATATCCACAGTTTGATTTAAGGTGGCTCTGGGAGAGGAATCCGTGTTGGCATCGAAGAGTTGCACAGCTGCATGAATAGCCTGAGCAATAAGGTTTGTGATGTCTTCAAGGGTGAAGAGGGGTTGAGAATTAGGATTTAGTTGGGATGAGGAGGCAGAGGAAGGTGTTTGGAGAGGTTGTTGAGAAGGAGTAGGAGTGCGGTTATTGAATATGGGATCTCGGGACTTGGTGTGGTTAGGAGGTCTGTGAGTGGAGGCAGCTGTAGTCTGGGTGTTGCGTGGGGTGGTTTTGTATGTTTGAGGGTTTCATGGGGTGATGGTGTTCGTCTGAGTGTTGTGTGGGGTGTCGGTGGAAATGTGACTGTTGTGTGAGGAGGTGATTGGAGTTTGTGTGGGACTGGGAGCAATGGGAGGTGTAGTCTGTGTGCCTGGAGCCGGGTTATTATTGTGTGATGGGTGTTGGGTAGGGGGGTTGGGGCTGGAGGGGGCCTGTGCCAGGGATTGGGGGTGGGAGGAGGAGGAGTGAAGATAGAGGTGGTGCAGTTGGAGGCAGGAGCAGAGGAAGGGAATTTTTGATGAATCCTCTTCAGCCTCTCAGGACATCGAGTATTCCAGGTGTGGTGGTGCCCTCAGCAGTTAGGGCACTTGGCCAATGTCTCTCTTTTGGCCTTAAATTTGATGAGGCAACAGTTGGTGACAAGCCCACAGCTGCAGATTCCACATCTTACTGGGAAGTGGCAAGTGTATCGGTGATGGCCAAACCGCTGGCAGCGGACACATCTGATAGGTTCAGGGTTAGATTCCCTGAGTTGAATTCTCCCATAATTCCGAAGTTCACTTTGGAAGGAGGTGGACCACAGATTTGGACCAGCACTTGTTTTAAAGGGACAGTTTGCCCTTCAATATTGGAGGAGCAGCACAATGCGGAGATGATATACAACTGCTTGGTCAATAGTTCTGTTGACAAAGCAATGGGGAAGTTTATGAGGATGAACTTCCTGATCCTCTGTGCTGGGGTCATGAGGAGAGCTGGGGGTCCACTTCTTCTCAGCAGCTTCAGTAGAGGAGGGGTGGATGATAAATTCACCCTGAACACTGGATTTGATAGCGTACCCAAATTCAGTGGGCTGGTCTTCCAGCTCACTGAAACAGAGAATTACCCGACAGATTCTTACAGAACTGCTTGAAACAGAATTTTTTTTATTATCAAGTGGATAATCTCGCATATAAAATTCTACAGTCAGAGAGAACTGATGAGTCTTGGCAAGTAATACCACAGATTAATGCACCTGAAGTAAATATGAAATACAAACTTGTACTTGCACTACTTTGTAGTGTATTTAAGGTCCGGCATCCACCCCTAGGCTGTTTCATCAGACCAAACATCGCTGATTTAAACTTTACATTCTAAGCACGTGTTGAATAAATGAGTTTTCATTTATTATTTATAGTCCACTATATTATCACATTTTCTATTATTTCACATTTTCTATTATTACCTCTGTTTTACTTGCCATGGGCTCATCTGGCCCGCATCCTTCATACGAATGGTTAACAGACACTCCAGTCACACTATCAAAGAATTTTAATTTATATTTAAGATAATCTGGTTTTCCAGTATTTAGGGTCACATATGGTAGTACACAAACCTTGAAAAAATTTTTATGGTAATTGGTAAACAGTATAGATCAATGAGAACTGGTACAATTCATTCTCTCGGTGTCAAACCAACTGTCAATCTAGCGACTTTATTGAACACTAGTAGTATTTTCTTTAACTGATATGCAGGAATTTTGAAGTGTAGTCACCATGCCTCAAGCGGTAGCGTCCGCGACTCTGAGGCGTCAGGTCGAAGGTTCGCGCCCCGTCACGCTCTATGGTTAACAAGGGCATGCACTCAGGGTAACGATTACATCTGCCAAAACAAGTCCTTCGCAAGAAGGCAACCTTCCTAGCCCTTGGTAGAAAAGGGAGTCCGTGACGTAAAACCGGAACAAGCAGGAAGATTGTAATACACTGAGTTTCAGTAATCAAGTCTACCGAGTCCATAATTTTAGATGAAAGCTATATTGCTCAGTCTATAGCATGTACTTCTCATAGGAATTTATCTAATTCCACAGAGTAACATTGACAGTGAGCGCAGATTTTAGTAAGTTTAAGAATGAGTTAGACCAGATTTTTCTGAGAGTTCTCTCTTCCATGATGGTATTAAAAGTTTCAGTGAAGGAACAAAAAAATCTTGGCTTCAACAGACAATAAGAAAAAAAATCCTCTTTTGAAAGCAATAAGTGCAGCATTCACCTTTTTAAAAAATTGAAAGTTTTATTATATACGATAAAATACATTAAGATTGTATGTGTATATATATATATATATATATATATATATATATATATATATATATATATATATATATATATATATATATATATATATATATATATATATATATATATATATATATATATCAATTAAGCACATTACATATGTGAAAACATGAATCATTTTTTACCCCGACCATGACTCGAACCTAGGACTTATGATTACTAAGTCAAGGCACTACCACTACACCACAGAAGGTTAAAAGGAATCCAACCTTATAGCTTATATCTGCTATACTTAGGAATGAACGCATTCTAACTGAATGCCACTATGTTCATATTACAGATTCCCCAACCTCACTCGTGGCTTCATTTTAGCATTTTTAATTCAATTCCCAATCTCATTCGGGCCATGAAATAATCAATTAAGCACATTACATATGTGAAAACATGAATCATTTTTTACCCCGACCGGGACTCGAACCTAGGACTTATGATTACTAAGTCAAGGCGCTACCACTACACCAAAGAAGGTTGAAAGGAATCCAACCATATAGCTTATATCTGCTGTACTTGACTTAGTAATCATAAGTCCTAGGTTCGAGTCCCGGTCGGGGTAAAAAAATGATTCATGTTTTCACATATGTAATGTGCTTAATTGATTATTTCATGGCCCGAATGAGATTGGGAATTGAATTAAAAATGCTAAAATGAAGCCACGAGTGAGGTTGGGGAATCTGTAATATGAACATAGTGGTATTCAGTTAGAATGCGTTCATTCCTAAGTATAGCAGATATAATCTATAAGGTTGGATTCCTTTTAACCTTCTGTGGTGTAGTGGTAGCGCCTTGACTTAGTAATCATAAGTCCTAGGTTCGAGTCCCGGTCGGGGTAAAATATGATTCATGTTTTCACATATGTAATGTGCTTAATTGATTATTTCATGGCCCGAATGAGATTGGGAATTGAATTAAAAATGCTAAAATGAAGCCACGAGTGAGGTTGGGGAATCTGTAATATGAACATAGTGGCATTCAGTTAGAATGCGTTCATTCCTAAGTATAGCAGATATAAGCTATAAGGTTGGATTCCTTTTAACCTTCTGTGGTGTAGTGGTAGCGCCTTGACTTAGTAATCATAAGTCCTAGGTTCGAGTCCCGGTCGGGGTAAAAAATTATTCATGTTTTCACATATGTAATGTGCTTAATTGATTATTTCATGGTCCGAATGAGATTGGGAATTGAATTAAAAATGCTAAAATGAAGCCTCGAGTGAGGTTGGGGAATCTGTAATATGAACATAGTGGCATTCAGTAAGAATGCGTTCATTCCTAAGTATAGCAGATATAAGCTATAAGGTTGGATTCCTTTTAACCTTCGGTGGTGTAGTGGTAGCGCCTTGACTTAGTAATCATAAGTCCTAGGTTCGAGTCCCGGTCGGGGTAAAAAAAAAATTGATTCATGTTTTCACATATGTAATGTGCTTAATTGATTATTTCATGGCCCGAATGAGATTGGGACTTGAATTAAAAATGCTAAAATGAAGCCACGAGTGAGGTTGGGGAATCTGTAATATGAACATAGTGGCATTCAGTTAGAATGCGTTCATTCCTAAGTATAGCAGATATAAGCTATAGGGTTGGATTCCTTTTAACCTTCTGTGGTGTAGTGGTAGCGCCTTGACTTAGTAATCATAAGTCCTAGGTTCGAGTCCCGGTCGGGGTAAGAAAAATATGATTCTCATATATATATATATATATATATATATATATATATATATATATATATATATAATTCATAAAACACACGTAGTGTGACTTTCCTTGGTAATACAACGTATTATTTTTTTGTTCTTAAGAGATTCAACAGTAGATCCGAAACTCATTTACATTAATTATCCTTCATTATAAAGATATAATTCTGTTTTTGAAGAATAAAGATCTCAATAACAACGGTTTTAAAGAGTTCGGAGTTCCTAGGTGACGGAATTATTGGCAAAACGGTGAACATGTGACTACAACATTCAAAGGAGGCTGATAAACAGTATAAGCTAATAAAATCTCAAACTCTTTACTTCCCCACTTGATAAAATACTAAATACTTGCTCAAAACAGATTGAACTTAAAGTAATACTCTCATTTTGAAGATATCTGGGATAAATGTTTACTTTCGCAGTCCCAAAAAGTTAAATGAAAAGTTAACATTAATTTCATACACCTTTTCCCTCGCCTACCCTAGAGATCAGCGTTACCACTACCTCCTGAAATTTGCCACACTGATGCATAAACACCCATATTTAGCAAATTATGTCATATAAGGCTTCAGATTTGAGTCAGATTATTTAAGTACCTACCGCCATCCACCAGTGTCAGCCCTAACACACACAGAAAAAAAATATTATTTCCGAGAGAAACAATCATCAGGCATATTCAAAATAGATCAAAACATATATTAAAAAAAAAAAAGATAGAATAGGGGCAATCAAATGACTATATGGAATGCTTGGAAAATTCACATCCAATTAAAACAACGATTCAAAACACATTTCTTAACTAAAAGTGCATTAACCTAAATATAAACTGTAATAATTTTGAGATTTTTTTCTAACTGGAGGTTGGTGAACTTAAGCAAGTTTTGCTTTTTTTTTATGGCGATGGCAGTTTCAAGAAAATTTAATTTATTTTGAAATTAATAGTATGCATGACAACCATTTTGTCATTTTTATAGCTAATAATGTGTTGTAATGTCATACATTTTGATATTACTTTTTGGGTTAGATTTGAGGAGAGTAGGACAATTGTCTTTAGCATAATTAACCCAAAGGGCAATTGCCTCTGATCTAACCTAACGTAACCTAACTCTTCAAGTATGTAACAGCAAGCTTTCATTATTTCTTATGTTATATATATATATATATATATATATATATATATATATATATATATATATATATATATATATATATATATATATATATATATATATATATATATATGAGTAAGCACAAACTGTTAGTATACAGCACTAAATGGCAAGAAAGTCCATCAGTGAGACAGTGCATAGAAAAAATAATGCTATATTTTGGGTCCTAACAGGACCCCTTCTTAAGCAAATTGTAGTTTTTCATTGTGTATTTCTTTATTTCTATTTTTTAAATATTATTTTGTCTCTATTTGCGTTATTACTTTACTATTATCATTAGTATTTTTGTTACTATTGTTGCTGTTGTTTTTGTTATTATTTATAGTATTATTGTTGTATTGGTTGTTATTGCTGTTATTGTTGCTAGCATTTCTGATATTATTATTATTTTTAGGATTATTACTATTGTTATGTGTATTATTTTTTTTTATGATTGTGACACCAGGACGGGCCCAAAAAAAAATTATAAAATAAAACAGCCTTCATCGGGCCTGGGCACGAAGAATACATAAAGAGAAACAAATGCTGCTGGATTAGCTGGAAAGGAAGTAGAATTAAAAGATAGGATTCACAACAGTAAGGCAGATATAGTAGCAATTACAGAGACTAAGTTGAGTGAGGACATAAACAGTGTCACAGTTTTTCCTAAGGGCTTCAGAATATTAAGGGTTGAAAGATCTGAGTGGACTGGTGGAGGAATAGCACTGCTCATAAGTGAAAGGATTCAAGTTGAAGAAATAAACTTGGCTATAGAAAGTGATTTCAAGGAATTTCTTGTTGCTCGCATAAATACTGGGTCAGAGAGCATAATAATAACTGTTGTATATAACCCACCAAGGAACCAGAATAGGCTAGAAGTTTATGAGGAAAGTCATATAGGTACTATTGAAGTCATAAACTCAGTTGTTAACATGGCACGGGAGAGAAAATGTAGGATTTTGATTATGGGAGAATTTAATCATGAAGAGATAGATTGGATAAATCTTAACTCACACAGTGGTGAGGACTCATTCGGGGCAAGATTCCTAGATTGTGTACAAGGGAATTTCCTACACCAACATGTAATGGAACCAACGAAGGCCAGGGGTGGGGATGAGCCATCACTATTTGACTAGTATTCACAGATAATGTGTTGGATATAGAAATAATTGAGTATGAACCGCCAATTGGAAAGAGTGACCACTGTGTTTTGTTGATGGAGTATATCATTGAAGATATTCTGCCTGAGAGTAGAGGCACTGAGGACATGAGGAGGAACTATCCGAAAGGAGATTACATAAAAATTAATGAACTTTTTGCAGTTATTGACTGGAGAACCTTATTTTACAACAAATCTGTACAAGAAATGTATGACATCTTTTGTGAGAAATATGGGAATATAGTAGATTGCTGCATACCTGTCACCAAAGTAGGTGTAATTCATGCCAGAGAGAAGTGGTTTGATAATGAGTGTAAAAGAGCTAAGGAGTGGAGAGACAAATGCTGGAAAAGGCATAGGAGAAGAAAAAACATAAATGCCTTACAAACCTACAAAAGAGCAAGAAATGACTACCTAAGTAAAAGGAGAGAGGCAGAGAGAGACTATGAGAGGGACATCACCAGGAAGGCTAAAGAAAATCCCAAGCTTTTCCACAGCTTTATCAGAGGAAAACTGAAGGTAAAAGAACAGGTTTTAAGGCTAAAGAGAGCGGATGGAAGCATCACTGAGACGGATGAAGAGATCTGCAAAGAATTGAACAAGTATTTACAGTAGAAAATACCCCACCCCCTCAGATTGCAGAGATAGAAGCTCAAGAGCCGGTATTAGAGAACATCAACCTTACAGTCACAGAGGTATGCAAAGCGCTGATGGATTTAGATGTTCATAAAGCTACAGGTCCTGATGACATATCCCCTCATGTACTTAAAAAATGCGCAAACTCAATATCAGTGGCACTAAGTATCATATTTAAAAAGTCACTGGAGTCAGGGGAGATTCCAAGATGCTGGAAGCAAGCAAATGTGATACCTATCTTCAAAAAGGGAAGGAGGGATACGGCTCTGAACAATAGACTAGTTGCCTTGACCAGCATAGTTTGCAAAGTTATGGAGAAATTACTAAGGAAACATATCTCTCTTCACTTGGAATCCTTCAACTTTTTGTCAGTGAGGCAACATGGCTTCAGAGAAGGTAGAGCAACAGTAACACACTTATTAGAATTTTATGATGAGGTAAGCCGAATCTTACAGGAAAGAGAGGGCTGGGCAGATTGCATATTCCTAGACTTCCAGAAAGCGTTTGACACTGTTCCACATGGGAGACTTATTAGGAAGCTGCAAGCATTGGCTGGAATAGGTGGAAATGTCTTGGAATGGATAAAAACTTACTTAGAAGGAAGGGAACAGAGGGTTAAAGTAAGACACTCAGTGTCTGAATGGAGAAGAGTTAGTAGTGGAGTTCCACAGGGTTCAGTTTTAGGGCCACCTTTGTTCCTTGTATATGTAAATGACCTACCAGAGTCTGTAAATTCATTCATGAATATGTTTGCAGATGATGCAAAGATTGTGAAGAAAGTAAAAAACGAGAACAATGGTAGAGAACTTCAGGAGGACCTAAATAGTCTGCATGAGTGGTTATAAAAGTGTCTAATGAAATTCAATACTTCAAAATGTAAGGTAATGAGAATGGGTACAAGTGCAAGAAGGCCCAAGCTTAACTACTCGGTGGCTGGAGTACAACTTCAAGAGACAGAAAATGAGAGAGATCTAGGAGTAAACATACTGGCAGATTTATCTCCAGAAATACATATAAATGGCATAGTAAGGGCAGCATATGCATTCTTATCAAATGTAAGGGTAGCCTTCAGGCACATGGACAAGGAAATGTTCAGAAATATTTATGTAACCTATGTGAGGCCAAAACTCGAATATGCAGCCCCCATTTGGAATTCACACTTGAAAAAGCACATAGCTAAGCTTGAAAAAGTTCAAAGACATGCCACGAAACTGGTGCCAGAAATACTCAATCTCAGTTATGATGAGAGGCTGAGGGAATTAGACTACCATCACTTCTCATTCTTTATATGCACTTGTGTGTGTGAAAATATATATATATATATATATATATATATATATATATATATATATATATATATATATATATATATATATATATATATATATATATATATATATATATATATATATATATATATATATATATATATATATATATATATATATATATATATATATATATATATATATATATATATATATATATATATATATATATATATATATATATATATATATATATATAAAGAGGCTCTTGTCCAGGGTCCATAGGAGTATCTATCTTAAGAGGTAATTGTCCGTGTTCAAAATATGAAATTTTTCTTTTTATAAAAACAAGACGTAATACTCGTCTCAGATTTTGCACGGGGAAATAAAAATTGCTAACATTGAAACAGCTATATCCATCTCTTCCCCTGGGGTTGGTGACAGAAAAAACACCTCCGTGTTCCCTTGTTTGCGTTAAAAGTTGACGATCTTGGGCAAAGCAAGGGAAATGGGTATCCTTTTTTTATCCTCCACACAGAGACTAGGAATTTTCCTTTGACTTTGTTTCATCAAGTCGTGGGTTCGAGACTCGCCACCGTCTGAGGTCAGAAAAAAGGATTCACGCAGGGTAATAATCTCACTCTGCCAAAACCGTTATAGTCCTTTATAGAAAAGGGAGTCCGTGGTGTAAAACCAAATCAGTATCATCATGATCACTTATCAGAGATATATGAATGAAGATGTATTGTCATTTGAACGCCATCTTATCTGGCAACACTGATATGTGCAGCCAAATATGGAACGCATTTGGAAGGAATATTATTCTTCACAGCATAAATATTAGCATTAGGAATATATTTATCTCCTAAAACCAAATAAACACTACAAAGAAGCCAAATAACATCTCTGGGAACTGCAGATAAAGGTGAAATAGTTGAAATTACTATTTATCAATCAAATTTTCAATTTCATGTCGTGGCATTTAAATACTATGCCTTTATCGAGATTATCTAGACTTTTATCTTGACATTTCTCAGGAATACGCTAGTATTACAATGACCAAAGTGACTGAGTGGCAACGCTCTCGACTTTGATTCGTCAGGTCGTGGGTTCGCGGCCCGCCATGGTCTGAGGTTAGAAAGGGTAATGGTCCCACTTTTCAAAACTAGTCGGTTAAGACTCGTTTTATGCACCCTTTCCATTTTGGACTAAACTAATTTTTTATTAAGATGCCATTTATGCCCCTTTCAGAGCCTACCCGATATATCTGTGTTGTCACCACTTTCTGAAATGTACAGCGCTTTTAAACATCCAAATACAACTATTAAATATATGTAAGAATTCAAATTTGAGAGGTTAGGTTAGTTGGATTAGGTTATATATGCACCCACTGCGGTATTATATTAGTTATGGGGATTTATGGAATATGGCTTGTTTATATAAATGGAATAAGAGGGTAGCCCCAGGCCCTAACACAAAAAATAATGATTTCTGAAAAAAACAATTATTGGTTTAATACAAAACACATCGAAATCTAAAAGAAAAAAACATCCAAGTTTAAAAGTAGAAAAGGTGCATTAGACGAATCTTAAACCTTTTTTTTTCTTGTGGATTTCGATGTGTTTTTAAGTAAAATTATATTTTTTTTCCTTGGATATCATTATTTTTTTGCGTTCAGGCCGAATTTCGTAGATATCTGTGGGTACTTATCTAGTTAACCTAGCGTAACTCATATACGATGCCTTAACTAACTTACATACAGAAATATTCAGGGTATACTGGTGGATAACTTTGATAAAGGGATAATTTTTACATTTCAACGTGCATTCAGAAGATATTCCTCCAAGTAGACCACTCCTTGTTGAAATAAACAGTGCTGCTTTACCTGTGCCAAGAGAAGACGTGCAAGGCCGCTATTACACCAGCATTATAGTGATGTACCCCTTCGCACTTTAAATCATATTATTGGGTCTTTTTTTTTTTTTTTTAACCTTTATAGCTCACATTTATTTCTTTCATATTATTTTTACCTATTTATTAACATTTTGTTTATGAGATAGTGTTATACTGTAATATAAGAATTAAGAAATTTAAAGCGTGTTAGACTCAGTACAAGTTACACGTGGCAGGTCCTAACTTCTGAGTCTCTCTCTCTCTCTCTCTCTCTCTCTCTCATATATATATATTAAATAATTTTTCCCTCATTACTCTTTTGTACAGTACAGCTAAGTAGTTTATTTTTACTTTTTTATTTAATTTTATATTTTTATGTTATCCACCCATGTGTTTGTTTTAAATTTATGTAATAAATGATATTTTAATTTTTTATATTATTTATCTATTTTGTGAAAAGATTGGTACAGTAAATAGAACACATTATGCAGTACTTGGTTTAGTTTTTTGCTAAGCAGACAAGTTATACAGTAAAGTATTATATGCTACCTCAGCGCTGCCATTGGCATAATTATGGCTTAGAAAATCACTAAATATTCCCGGTCCTGGATACAGTTGTAAAGCTTGCGCTGTAAGTTACGCTTGTCGTAAGTCAGTGACCACCTGTAACGCATTCTGCAAAGCATGCTTCCTTTGCTGGAAGCTCTTCTAAAAATAGTTCGCTTGCTTCATTTGCTCTCTTAAGTTGATCATTTCTCATGTAATAATAATATGTAAAATTCTTTAACTCAATGGAGAGTATACAGTAGTTTCCATTTACTTGCATGGGATAAGCTCCAGTACCCCTGTAGATACCTAAGATTGCCACATATTAAAGGTCTTTTATATCCAATTTTTTTATATACATACATAGGCACCTACTATTAATTTTAATTTTTAAATTAAGCACTTTAAGGGATAAATTGCAATTGCTAATAATAAAATAGGACTATTATAACATTGTACTACTGTATTACAAAAGTTATTTGTGTGTAACTTGAAACTTTAGTACTGGAAATTTTCAATATTATATTTGGACTGAGATCAATCACGCATAACTGAAGCAGCAGAAAGTGAAAGCGATAATAAGCGGAACAACGTATTAAGCTCTAGCTTATCATAGAGTCCTTCACTCTACTCTACAGTACTCTGCTTCATTCCAGAATGCTTTGAACTTATACTTATTACATATTTATTTATGCATTTTCTCATATTTCAGCTTGAGCCTTTAGGTGAATGCAGTGATGGCCACTCCAAGACCACTTTTTTACTTGAAACGCACAAATTCACCAGACTCAACCTATGCTATCATACCCTTCAAGAGAGATGAAGTGGTCATTGGACGTTCAATAGGAGCAACATTCACAATCGCTGACAGTTTCATATCACGTACACACGCGGTTTTTACACGATGTGGTGATCAGTGGAGTGTTGTAAATCACAGTACTAATGGTGTTTTTGTGAATGAAGAATCTCTCCCTTGCAATGATATGAAAGAAATCACTGTTGGTGATATTATACAGTTTGGAAAGCCAGCCAACTATGTATATCGGTTTGGAATGAAGTATCCACAGGGAGCGAGTTCAAAAAATGATTTAACAAAGACTGCCAAGAAGATGAAAATGAATGACTCTAGGAGTCAGTGCAGTAGTCAGATTAGCTTGAGATGCGAACATGCAAATTTAGAAAAGATGTTGAAAGATAGCAATTTAATGCAGGCTAGATTACAAGAAGAACGAAATAAATTGCAGACCTCATTTCAGGAACAAAAACACAAACTGGAAAAGCAATATCATCTAGAAAAGGAAGAATTGGAAAAACGGTTTTCCGCTGGAAATTTGGCACAACAAGCTTTGTTGGAGGAGAAAGAATTATTATCAAAACGTCTAGAAAATCAGGTTTTAGAACTTCAGATACTATTAGAAAAGGAGCACAATTCTTTAGAAGAAAAGCTAAGATATGAAGAACAACAAAAGATAAAGCTTATAGCAGAAAAAGATGAAGTTCTACAGAAATTAGAGGAAATGATGATATTGGAAAAAAAAATGCAGGAAGAACGTCAGCAATTGCAGGAGCAGTTGACTACCACTGAAAATCAGAAAAAGGAATTGCAAAAGGTGGTGGAAGAAAAAGAATCATTGATCAGAACAAAAGAAATAGAAAAGAATAAAGCTGAGCAATTGACTCAGGAAAAACAGCAATTGAAAGAGGAGCTTGAGAAAGTAAGACTTGCTCTGCAAGAAAAAGAAGATCAGTATACAAGAATAGATACAGAATTAAGGTTAAAAGATACCGAAATGCAAAATAAAAAGATGATCATAGAAAGTGGAGTCCAAGAAAAAATGAAGGCTGAAATGGAAAAAACAACTATGCAACTCGAGGAACTTCAAAGTGAAAAAACTTGCCTAGAGAACCAGTTAAAGATAGCACAGAATATAGACAAAGACCAAGTTAAATCTCTGCAAGAAGTTTTGACTAAGCTTGAAGCTCAAAAAGAATCTTTAGAAGCAGAATTGGCCTGTGCGGCAATAGCTACAGATAATGCAAGAAAGGAAGTAATAGAGAATGTTTCTGATGTTTTAGAGAATGAATTCCAGTGCCCCATTTGCAGTGAACTGTTTATCACTGCAGTGATGCTTGGGTGCAGTCACACATACTGTAAATATTGCATCGACCAGTGGAAGAAAACTAAAAAGGAATGTCCCACCTGCCGAAGTAAAATCACATCAGAAACGCGCTCCCTCGTTGTGGATAACTTTATAGAGAAGATTGTTTCAACTCTGTCCGATGATATGAAAACCAAAAGAAAGGAAATGGTAACAGAAAGAAATCAAGAAATGGCAGTTGCAGCAGCTGCTGCTGCCTCAGCTTCAACTACCAGAGGTAGAAGAGGACCCCGAGGCCGAAGAGGACGTGGACTTGGAAGAAGGACTAATGCAGCACGCAGTAGGAATAATCAAAATCAGGGGTTCTCAGGTTATCCTATGCCAGGTCCTGCTCCTACTTCTGCCACTGCCTCTACTTCTACCTCAGTCCCTGTCCCTATTCATCCCTTCATAACAGATCCTGTTATGGCAATAGAAGCTCTGCTTTCAGGTGTAGATAGGATCAGCAGCCCACCTAGAAGTAGTACTGAAACTTCAGACACAAGTGTGCATTCAGATTCTTCTTCTGTGTCTGGTGAAGAGGATTCTTACTATGGTGGTTATGGAAGATGCTATAATTGTGGACGACGAGGTCACTGGGCTCATGGATGTCCAGACAGATGGTGAAGAAATATGTAAATGACAACCTGTATAATTCACTGGAATATTGTGTTAACTACTTGCTTATATCTTACATGATTATTGATAAAATTAGAGTATGCTACAAGTGTCACAGGTTTGCTTTGTAATTTATGTAAATACCTTTATTAAACTAGCATTACTGCACTTATTTTTTTTTTACGGTATCTTGAAAATAAATTTTATATTTAAAGAATGCCCTAAATTATGTAATGTGTATTATTCTCACTATTGAATTGCATTATTAATATAAACATACTCAAGGTGCAGTCTGAAAGCTATTGTATCTGTATGAGAGATGTCACCCTTGATATTTTTGTTTATATTGTACAGTATATGTATTCTCAATGCCCACGTACAGTACCAGTTAATGCTACTCCTTGGAAGCTCTGGACTATAATATGCATTTTTAAACCTTTTCTCTGCAAGTTTTCCATATGTTGAATATATTCTTTCGTGAGGTAGATTCTAAATGTTCCACATATGGGCATGGATAGTTTCAAATTAGAGCTCCATTCTTTCGTGTAGTTGAAAAATAGAAATCAGTATCTGGTATTTGTTGTAGCGTTACCATACATAATCAATTTTTTTTCCAAGTAAGGGAGTCTGTAGCTTTCATATTGTCAAGGTGGAATAGAACTATTTGGCATCTCTTTTGGCACAAAACTGTTTTGGCATTGCCCATTGGCACTAAGCTGTTTGGCTAGTTTAGTGCCAAAACAGTTTAGCACCAAAAAGTATGCAACCCTGTCAAGGAGGGCAGTACGAAGCTTTCTCGATGAGGCGCAACAGAGCGCTTGCACATTGAGGTGTTAGTAATTTTTTTGACAAGTTGCTGGGAAAGAGATAAACTATCTCATGCCTCCCTTTTTTGCTCAGTTGTAGTCATGCTGCTTGCTTCAGCATAATACTGTATATTATTTGCTCTCTGTCAAGAACTTTTACTCACCAGCACAAGTTGTCTAGACCCACCATAACCACTGCAGGTAGTCCCACTCGCCTCCAATACACCGGCATGTTATTATGGCTAAATTTAACTAAGTAATCTAGGTGCTTCAGTGTACTATACAGTCGCTTCCTTACCTCAAATCTTAGTTGCATCTATCAGTCCTCTGACATTTCTCTCTGCCCAGCTGACCCGCATAAACATACCGTCGTGACGTCTTTAGTAAATATGGCGGCAGTCGTGACGACATTAGCAAACACGATAGCTTACACGAAGTAACACCTTCCCTCTTCCTTTTTTTTATACAGTGTCCTATGTATTCCTTTACAAAGTCTATTCCTCAATGGTCCACACACAAGTGCTGTATGTGATATACCATGCTTTAATTTAATCTTTGCTGATGGCAGCACGGAATTGCTATGGTGAAGCCCCCTTCTTGGAGAGGCAATCAACCAGCTGTCTTGATGCATCCACCCAAGCCACTTCAGCAACTCCCCATTCTCCAACATCTCACGTAGCACTGCTATGTCGATCATCAATTCTCTATCATCCACACTCCCACTTGAATGCAGGGAATCCTCCTGGCTCTTGTTGTCAACGAAGGTCCAAATCCTTAGATTTCCACGAGCAGATATATCCTGCAGTATTCTGGCTAGGTACAGAGCCGTCTCAAGCCAATCCAGTAAAGCCAATGCCTCCGCGGACAGAGTGGACTTAACCACCCGTCTGATCCTTTTTGACTGCCAGTAGATGGGGCATCTTTAGTCGCAAGAATATGATAAAACCTCCTTGTGACTCACTACCCACCAGGTTAGCTTAAATAAAACTCTGAATTCAACTTTCTTTTAATTTTGGAAATGCCATGACACATTAAAAAAGTTAAATTAAATTTTGGAAAGCTGGAACAAATGTAAAATTTAAATTTATGGAATGCTGCCTCGAGTCCCAGAGGTGGCGAGTATGATTTTGATTCCCGGCCCCACAGATGTATTCCAAGACTTTGGCCTCAACTCGACGATCACCTCTGTCTGTCACACCGGCAGAGTAGAATAGAGGACACTGCAATTGCAGAAACAGAAACGACACACCATTAATAATGGGAAAATTGAAAGCAAGAGCACACAAATAATGAGTCTCCAATATTATACTGCTGGATGAAACTATATTGGTTAGTCACAGCATTATCATAAAACACTTTATTCACAATAAATGAAGAATAAGCTAGACAAATCCATTATGTATTCCTTAATTTGTGGGTAACCATAAACGTTGGCAATGCCGATAGAGCAAAATTATTTATTAATTTTTTTGTAAATTAATATGGTAAAACACTTTATTTATGCCGGGATTAGCGTAATACAATTTATTCACAATAACTGAAGAATAAGCGAGACAAATGCAGTATGTATTCCTTAAATTGTGGGTAACCATAAACATTTGCAATTCCAATAGGGCAAAATAACTTATTAATTATTTGCAATTTATATAACACTTTATTTACGATAAAAGAAGAATCTACGAAGTAAATATGTATTCATTTAATTTTGGTTAGCAAAAAATTATCTGCTGTGCAAAAATGGCAAAACCACCTTTTGAAATATTTGCAACTTATAACTCAAAACACTTTATACCCAATGCACATTGTTTGCTTTTTCAGCGTGTTTATAATCCGCGAAATTGGAATAACGCCCTAAAGAATAATAGTAAATAAATACAAAAATTCGCAAATAAAGCTCATGCAAAACAAATTTTTTTAAATATTTTCATTTTAGTAAATAATCGACCGCCTTGGAGGCACTTTTCCAGCATCCTCCTCCTCTTCTACAGCTTAATGCAATCGGATATTATGAAGATTATGGAAAAAAGGCTTTAAGAACTAACAGCAAACAAATTTTCGATATAATATCGTCAGGGAAATTGTGTGCGAGGGAGCATCAGCTGATACAGAAGTGGCAAAACGTTTGTGGATAGAGGTTCATTCTCCTGCATCCTCCTCCTCTTCTACCACTTAATGCGATTGTATATTATGAAGGAAATCGAAAAAAAGCATTAAGAACAAACTGTAAACAAATTTCCAATGTAACATCATCAGGAAAATTGCGTGTTAGGGTGATACGGAAGTGGCAAAACGTTTGTGGATAGAGGTTCATTCTCCTGCATCCTCCTCGTCTTCTACCGCCTAATGCGATCGAATATTATGAAGAAAATTGGAAAAAGCATTAAGAACAAATAGCAAGCAAACTTCCGATATAGTATCGCCAGGGAAATAGCGTGTAGAGAATATATATATTTCATTTAAGTTTCCCAAGTACACTACGATGTACGTTTTCTTTGTAACGAATTGTATAGTTTTCTTTTTCTCTCAGCTGACTTTGTTTACATTTAGATTTTGTACAGCATGGTCGATATGTAAAGAAGATAGAATGACGTTTAGAACCAAGGAATATTAATAATATGTACTATAATCTTGAAAATTAAATAAACCCCAACTAGAGCGAGTAAATAAATATTTTATGAGTAAGATATTGTGCCTGAATAGTGATAAGCATCATCTGATACAGAAGCGGCAAAACGTTTGCCGATAGAGGTTCCTTCTCCCGCAACCTCCTCCTTTTCTACCGTTTAATGCGATCGAATATTATGAAGAAAATTTAAAAAAGCATCAAGAACAAACAGCAAAAAAATTTGTGATATAATATCGTCAGGGAAATTGCATGCGAGGGTGCATCTGCTGATTCGGAAATGGCAAAACGTTTGTGGGTAGAGGTTCGTTGTCCCGCATCATCCTCCTCTTTTACCGCTTAATGTGATCGAATATTATGAAGAAAATTGAAAAAAGCTTTAAGAACAAACAGCAGACAAACTATCGATATAATATCGTCTGGGATTTGCGTGTAGAGAATATATATTTCATTTAAGTTTCCCATGTACAGTACGATATACGTTTTCTTTGTAATGAATTGAGAGTTTTCTTTTTCTCTCAGCTGACTTTATTTACGTTTAGATTTCGTGCAGCATGGTCAATATGTAAAGAAAATAAAGTAATGTTTAGAACCAAGGAATATTAATAATTCTATCTACCTTGGCTGTTTCCCCCTTTAATTGGGGGGTAGCCAACATCAAGAAAGGAAAACAAAAAGGGGGATTACTTTGCTCTATGGGCAATGACGAGGGAGCTAGCGACCGTTCAGATGGCACTGCTGGAGTGCCACAGCCCATCCTCCCGGCTCTTCCACAACCTGTGTCGCTTCACAACTGCCAACTCCTACTTCCCCTACCACAGGGCTACCTCTGTAAGATGCAGCCCCGTGGTAACAGCAGATGCCCATCAGAGCTGCGTCACAATCGCTCACCACTCATTCCTATTCCTAGCACGCTCGCTTGCTTCCCTCACATCCATCCTCCTATCATTCAGGGCTCTCCTTACTCCATCCATCCATCCAAACCTAGGCCTCCCTCTAATATTTCTCCCATCAACTCTCACATTCATCTCCTTTTTCAGCAGCCTTTCATCATCCATCCTTTCCACATGGCCAAACCATTTCAGAACATTCATATCTACTCTGGCTGCAATTTCTCTCCTCACACCCGTTCTTGCTCTCACCACTTCATTCCTAACCCTATCCAATCGAGATACACCAATCATACTCCTCAGGCATTTCATCTCAAACACATTTACTTTCCGTCTCTCACTTACTTTCATACCCCATAACTCTGATCCATACATCACAGTTGGCACAACCACTTTCTCATACAAAACTTTCTTAACATTCATATCCAACCCTCTATTCTTCATCACTCCTTTCAATGCACCCAACACTTTACATCCTTCATTCACTCTGTGACACACGTCTGCTTCCACTCCGCCATTTGCATAATATGTACTATAATCTTGAAAATTAGATAAACCCCAAATAGAGTGAGTAAATAAATATTTTATGAGTAAGATATTGTGCCTGAATAGTGATAAGCATCAGCTGATACGGCGGCAGCAGAACGTTTGCCGACAGAGGCTCCTTCTCCCGCATCCTCCTCCTCTTATACCTCTTAATGCGATCTAATATTATGAAGTGAATTGACAAAAAGCATTAAGAACAAACAGCAAATAAACTTTCAAAATAATATCGTCTGGAAAATAGTGTGCAAGGGTGCATCAGCTGATACGGAGGCAGCAAAACGTTTGCATCCTCGTGCTCACCGCCACCATGCACGTCCCAGTGTATGCCTGTTGCCCACCACATAATAGAGTGCATTAATTTGTTTACTGTACAGTAAATCTGTATATCTTTTATAATGTACACTATTTGCATGTTAATATAAATAACTACAGGTCATTCTGCTTTGTTGTGTACTTTTGAAATATGTTTTACTTATCTTATATCTTTGGTATAGTGTCTATGGACAGTTGCGGACCGAGCTATGCCCATTATCATTGTTTCTTATGGAAAATTACTCGTTAAAATACGCAAAAATTACAATACGCGGCACCTCTGAGAACCTATCTTTGCGTTATTCCAAGAACTGGGTGTATATGAAGAATCAGCATGATAAATAAAGTATGTATTAAATTGTGGTCAACAAGAAAAATATGCAATGCCAACAGGGCAAAATTACTCATTAATTATTTGCAGTTTATGGCGTAAAACACTTTAGTTAAATTATTAATTATTTGCAATTTATAGCAAAAAAAAACACGTTATTTACTAGTTTTACGGAAAACACTTTATTTACGATGATAGAATGGAGTGAAATGAAATTAAAATGCGTTAGGAGAAGGGATGATTGTTATGTGGTAATGAGCAATCTTCTGATGATAAGATATTACTTTAGCACCATCAATGAAAGAAATATCTTATCAATGTATATTGGCGGTAATATCCAGGTCAAGGAATTAAATTTGGCATATGAGATTCCAGTTAGGTAATCTACAAAAATTCGTTTTGTATGGGAATAGAATCAGAAAAAATTCTTAAGATTTTACCAGTAAAGGATATGACCAGTAATGAATATAACCAGTTTCTCGAATTCCCACTTGCTTGACCAACGAACTTTACCATACACTCTCTTTCACCTTGTTTGTGCCAGATAAATTCCTGTGAAGACGGCAAGTAAAAAAGGTTTGCAGTAAAGCGGGACTGCTGAGGCGAGATCTTTCCTCTGGAATTTTGGCCGTCGAATGAGAGTGCTCAAGTGTCCCTCTTGGTGACGTCATCATTCGGCCCCCCTGTAGGATGTATATTCAGAGCAGTAACTTATCATATAATATTCGAGGGCTACTGTAGTGGTGGTCCCTGGCAGGTAATCATGACAGAGATGCAAGAGAGAGACAGTATTTTAGGTGCAACAAGCAGAAGCAAATAAAAAAACGAGAAATATTATGGGCAAAATAGGTTCCTGTCAAACAATCTCCAGAACGTTCTTTGCATTGCAGGAGACAGAATTTTAACTATTCAAATAATAAAGAAGCTACTGAAATGTATATAGACAGGCTAATGACATATCAGCAGGGTCAAATTTATAACAATGATCAACAAGAGCAATTTTTATAATATAACAAAATTTGTCAGCAATGCAATTTTATAATAAGAAAGAGCAGAAAACAGAAAGAGGAGGGAGATTTTATATTGGGATCATGCTTTCAACACGACTGATGATGATATTCTCTCTTGTGGGTAACCGGACCTTCCCTTTTTGGCCCGCAGGTGGGGGACTTTCTACACATACAAGAATATTGAACAAGATATGCTTAAATATAAATTGCAAATAATCATAATTGCAAAATGCAAGGCATGAGTTTTTTTTTTTTTTTTTTTAGTAAGAAAAGACAGTTACTGGTTTGCTACATAACTAATAAGGCATAAACTACAGCATATGATGACTTTAGCAATACACTCTGTCACAGTCACCAGCTTCCCAGTTAAGGGATGGGAGAGGTACAGAGCTATTTTTGGCCATTTTAAGCTCAAACTTAGTTGTACCAGTTAGAATCCACAACTTAGGCAGTCAGATTCAGCTCCAAAGAGTGAAACAGTAACTCACGTTAAGTGTAGATCGAAATCTTGTGACCCACCTGTCAACATCGTCGCCGAACATTTTCGCTTATTTACGATCCAACCAGACTTCAAATTCAGGTCCATTGGCTTCACACATGTTCTATCTGCTATCCTCTATTTCCTGGGTACGCATTTACTGCCGCCATAATATGTTCTATTAAAGATTAAATGTGGTGGAGAAGACGATCAGAGTAATGTTTCTATTACTTTATTGACTCCAAGTAAGAGTACATTTTTAACAGACAACTTGTCAGCCTACAACTTTATAGGATGCCTTTGTAATGGCTCCATATAATAAAACATAAAAGACCTTCAAGAACTAACAACAGTGTTCATTAGACTATGCAGAACACAGGAAGAGATGGAGAGGATCAAAAACTTGTTCCAAGAGGGTAGAATGTTGAATGAGGATTGAAATGAAAAGAAGATGAAATTTTGTTTCAGAGTTCTTCTAGACAAAGGGGAGATAAAGAAGATAATGAAAGAAGATCAGGGGATGGGGCCTCATTAGGATTGCTATACACAAATGCTTATGGAACAGCTGGCAAGGCAGTAGAATTAAAAGATAGGATTCACAACAGTAAGCCAAATATAGTAGCAGTTACAGAGACTAAGTTAAGTGAAGACATAAACAATGTCACAGTTTTTCCTAAGGGATGCAGATTATTAAGGTTGAAAACTCTGAGCAGTGGTAATGCGCTGGCTTCACATTCACGAGGTCGAAAGATCGGTTCCCGTCCAAGACCGAGAGTTTAAGCTGTTTACTGGCAGGAACTGCTGTGGTTGAACACCACAGTGGGGGGTTGGGGCTTGCCCTGGCTGACGAATACCCATTGTACTGAAATGGAAATAAAGTTTGTTTGTTTTGTTTGGTGGAGGGATAGCACTGCTCATAAGTGAAAGGTTTTAGGCTGAAGATATAAACTTTGCTATAGAAAGTGAGTTCAAGGAATTTCTTGTTGCTCGCATACATACTGGGACAGAGAGCATTATAATAACTGATGTATATATCCCACCAAGGAACCAACATAGGCTAGAAGTTTATGAGGAAAGTCATATAGGTATTAATGAAGTTATAAACTCAGTTGCTAACATTGCACAGGAGAGAAAATGAAGGATTTTCATTATGGGAGATTTTAATCATAGAGAGATAGATTGGATAATTCCTGACCCACACAGTTGTTAGGACTCATTCGGGGCAAGATCCCTAGATTGCTTACAAGAGAATATCCCACACCAACATGTACTGGAATCAACGAGAGCCAAGGGTGGGGATAAGCCATTACTGCTTCATCTACTATTCACAGATAATGTGTAGGATATTGAAAAACTTTAGTACGAACCACTAATTGGAAAGAGTGACCACTGTGTGTTGTTGATGGAGAATATCATCAAAGATGTTCTGCCTGAAAGTAGAGGCACTGAGGACACGAGGAGGATTAATCCGAAAGGAGATTACATCAATGAATGAGCAGTTTGCAATTACTGACTGGAGGGACTTATTTAACAACAAATCTATACAAGAAATGTACGACATCTTTTGTGAGGAATATGGGAAGATAGTAGATTGTTGCATATGTGTCACCAAAATAGGAGTAATTCATGCCAGAGAGAAATGCTTCAATGACGAGTGTAAAAGAGCTAAGGAGTGGAGAGACATATTCAGGAAAAGGTATAGGAGGAGAAAAACATAAATACCTGGCAGACTTATAAAAGAACAAGAAATGATTACCTAAGTAAAAGAAGGGAGGCAGAGAAAGACTATGAAAAGTATATCACCAGGAAGGCTAAAAGAAAATCCCAAACTTTTCCACAGCTTTATCAGAGGCAAACTGAACGTAACAGAATAGGTTTTAAAGCTAAAGAGAGCAGATGGAATCATCACTGAGACGGATGAAGAGATCTGCAGAGAATTGAACAAGGAGTTCCAGTCAGTATTTACAGTAGAACATACTCCATCCCCTCAGATTGCAGAGATAGAATCTCATGGGCCGGTATTAGAGAACATCATCCTTTCAGCCACAGAGGTATGCAAAGTGCTGATGGAGTAAGATGTTCATAAAGCAACAGGTCCTGATGATATATCCCCATATGGGCTTAAAAAATGCGCCAATTTAATATATTAGCGGCACTAAGTATCATATCTGAAAAGTCGCTGGAGTCATGGGAGATTCCAGTATGCTGGAAATAAGTGAACATTTTGCCTATCTTCAAAAAGGGAAGGAGGGATACAGCTCTAAACTATAGACATGTTTCCTTGACCAGCATAGTTTGCAAAGTTATGGAGAAACTACTAAGGAAACATATCTCTCTTCACTTGGAATCCTTCAGCTTTTTGTCAGTGAGACAACATGGCTTCAGAGAAAGTAGATCAAGAGTGGCAAACTTATAATTTTACTATGAGGTAAGCTGGATCTTGCAGTAAAGAGAGGGCCGGGAAGATTACATATTCCTAGAATTCCACAAAGCATTTGACTCTGTCCCATATGGGAGACTTATAAAGAAGCTGCAAGCAATGACAAGCATAGAAGGAAATGTCTTGGAATGGATAACAACTTACTTAGAAGAAAGGGAACAGAGGGTTAGAGTTAGACACTCAGTGTCTGAATAGACAAGAGATAGTAGTGGCGTTCCACAAATTTCAGCTTTAGGGCCACTTTTGTTCCTTGTATATGTAAATGACCTACCAGAGTCTGTAAGTTCATGTATGAATATGTTTGCAGATGATCCAAAGAGTGTGAAGAAAGTAAGAAACGAGAACAATGGTAGAAAACTTTAGGAAGACCTAAGCAGTCTGCATGAGTGATCAGAAAAGTGGCTAATGAAGTCCATTACTTCAAATTGTAAGGTAATGATAATGGGTACAAG
>JAXCGZ010010240.1:0-2500 GCA_037179515.1 Halocaridina rubra | reverse complement strand
GTACCCATTTTAACTACTTTACATTTTTCAACATTAAATTCCATTTGCCATTTGTCCGACCATTCAGATAATCTATTTAGATCTTCCTGTAAAGCATGAATGTCTTCTTTTCCATTTATAGTTCTACCTATTTTAGTGTCGTCTGCGAATTTACTTAGGTTACTACTGATATCCGAATCCAGATCATTTAGATATACGATGAATAATAGGGGACCCAGTACCGAGCCTTGTGGTACCCCGCTGGTAACCGAGCCCCACTCTGATTTCTCTCCATTTATGCAAACCCTCTGTTTTCTGTCTTTTAACCATTGTTTGATCCATCTGAGCACAGCTCCTCCTATACCATGAGCTTCCAGCTTTTTAACTAATCTTTTGTGAGGAACTCTATCAAAAGCTTTGCTAAAATCTATATATATTGTATCATATTCTTTGCCACAATCTACTACCTCGTAAACTTCTGAATAAAAAGACAGTAAGTTTGTAAGGCACGAAAAACCCTTAAGAAACCCGTGTTGTGAAAGTTTTATCAGTTTGTGTAATTCTAGATGTGCCCTTATTTTATTTGCAATTATGGATTCTAGAATCTTACCCAATGTTGACGTTAAACTTACCGGCCTATAATTATTCTTTTTAACACGTTCTCCTTTTTTAAATATTGGTACCACATCTGCCAATTTCCACTCCATGGGTACCGATCCTAATTTTATTGAATTATTAAATAATAAGAACATAAGAACATAAGAATAGAGGACACTGCAACATGCCTACTGGCACACACGAGGCAGCTCCATTTTTGAATTGTATTTTCAGCATGTCTAACCTATTCTATTCTACTCTACTTATTTATTCTATTTTTCTTTTTATGATTTTTCTAATAAGCACTAACCTATTCATACCCACCCTACCTCTGTCATATGTCTATCTAATCTACATTTGAAGGTGTCTAAGGTATTGGCATTTACTATCATACTAGGAAGCTTGTTCCATGCATCAGCTACTCTATTACCAAACCAATTTTTACCAATTTCCCTTCTGAACCTAAATTTATCAAGCTTAAATCCATTATTACGAGTTCTGGTTTGATCATGAATTTTTAAAACTTTATTAATATCTCCCTTGTTAATCCCTTTAAACCATTTATACACTTCAATCATATCCCCCCTAACTCTTCGCCTCTCTAGAGAATGTAGATTAAGTTTTTTTAATCTGTCCTCATATGGTAGATTTCTGATATTGTGTATTATCTTGGTCATTCTTCGCTGCACTCTCTCCAAGGATTCAATTTCCATTCTATAGTAGGGTGACCAGAATTGCACAGCATAATCTAAATGGAGCCTAACTAATGCCAGATAGAGCTGCAAAATAACTTTTTCCGTCCTATTGCTGACGCTTCTTGAGATAAATCCTAAAATTCTGTTTGCATTATTTCTGACTGCTGTGCATTGCTCTCTTGGCTTAAGACTACTACTCACAAGAACTCCCAAATCCCTTTCACACTGAGAACTCATGATTTCATGGTTATTTAGCTTATAACTAGTATTGTCTTTTATAGTACCCATTTTAACTACTTTACATTTTTCAACATTAAATTCCATTTGCCATTTGTCCGACCATTCAGATAATCTATTTAGATCTTCCTGTAAAGCATGAATGTCTTCTTTTCCATTTATAGTTCTACCTATTTTAGTGTCGTCTGCGAATTTACTTAGGTTACTACTGATATCCGAATCCAGATCATTTAGATATACGATGAATAATAGGGGACCCAGTACCGAGCCTTGTGGTACCCCGCTAGTAACCGAGTCCCACTCTGATTTCTCCCCATTTATGCAAACCCTCTGTTTTCTGTCTTTTAACCATTGTTTGATCCATCTGAGCACAGCTCCTCCTATACCATGAGCTTCCAGATTTTTAACTAATCTTTTGTGAGGAACTCTATCAAAAGCTTTGCTAAAATCTAGATATATTGTATCATATTCTTTGCCACAATCTACTGCCTCGTAAACTTCTGAATAAAAAGACAGTAAGTTTGTAAGGCACGAAAAACCCTTAAGAAACCCGTGTTGTGAAAGTTTTATCAGTCTGTGTAATTCTAGATGTGCCCTTAGTTTATTTGCAATTATGGATTCTAGAATCTTACCCACTGTTGACGTTAAACTTACCGGCCTATAATTATTCTTTTTAACACGTTCTCCTTTTTTAAATATTGGTACCACATCTGCCAATTTCCACTCCATGGGTACCGATCCTAATTTTATTGAATTATTAAATAATGCAGTTAGAGGACAACTAAGCTCTTCCTTGCATTTCTTTAATATTCTAGCATATATTCCATCAGGTCCCGGAGATTTATGAGCCTTTAATTTATCTATTTCTTTTATTACCTCCTCAACTGCAGGTTGCTAATTCATTTAGTTCACTTAGAGATGAATGTGACAGTGGCGGCAGTAATTCTTCAGGAACCATAGAGTCAGATAGGTGTACTAGCGATCGTAAAAAT
>JAXCGZ010010239.1:37500-40206 GCA_037179515.1 Halocaridina rubra | reverse complement strand
AATATAATATGAAAGTAACAAATGTTTTGTTTGAGGATAAATTGTATGACTTGAACTAAGATTAATAAGTTGTTTTTCTGCTTAAATAATATTAGTGTTTTGTTTTAGCATTATTATTATTTGAATTATGATTTAATCTTTGTGTCCATTAAGTTCTCCTATCCATTGGTCTCTGAATAGTAATATAATATGAAAGTAACAAATGTTTTGTTTGAGGATAAATTGTATGATTTGCACTAAGATTAATAAGTTGTTTTTTCTGCTTAAATAATATTAGTGTTTTGTTGTAGCATCATTATTATTTGAACTATGATTTAATCTTTAGGTTCATTAAGTTTTTATGTTAAGTGGTCTCTGAATAGTAATTGCATATCGAAAGAGTAAATGTTTCGACTTTACACACAGTAAAACATGTTTTGTTTCAGGAGTAGTTTTAAGGCCAAATTTTAAAATAAATTAATGCCCATAGTAACAGTAAGAGTAGAAATTATAAGATAAGGTTTCTTATAGAAATTACTATTGATGTTATGGTCTATTGCATTTTACATGTTTATACATGCTAATACTCTACTTAATTGTTTGCTAATGTTCTAAATGAGTCATAATTCTACTGTAATTAACTCAATTTTGTCTTTTAAAGAAACGAGAGAAGTAGATGAATTAATGTTTTGATTTCAACTGACTTTTGATCTTAATTAATGTTTGATATTAGTTACACACTGAAATTATACTATATATATATTATGTTTGTATAATTTGTTTAGGGTTCATAGAAATAGGATTTCTTAGATGATAGCTTAAATAATTCGGCCCCATTTCTATTGTAAACTAATGTTAGCTAGGATATGTCCAAGAGCTCCCGGAAAATTAGCCCATGCTTCGACTGAAATAAGAGATATTTCAGTTTTGGTTGGGAGGGATGTCGTATGACTTTCGTCATGCTGAAGCCAGAATCTGAAACTTGTAACAAATCTTGAGGGGTAACGGTTGGTCGAGGGCACAGATATTTTATTACAATGTTTGTAGAAAGTGTCAAGGAGATATATGACCGGAACCATGAGACTTAGGAGAGGGTAGGAAAGGCCAGGAAGTTAGCCATTTCCTGAACCACAAGAAACACAAACATGTGGCCCGTACGTAAGTACATGCCCTGGAGAGATGCCCAATAGCTCCTCCCCGGAAGTAGGCGGAACTCCACTTCGAACCTGGCGTTGATTTGCAGGACTAGATGTCACTTGATTTCATTGGCAGAATTGGATGTCAAGCCACGCCCTGCCCCTGGGGGTATTTCAAGAACCACCCAGGGCAGACACAGTTAGTTAGATTTAGAGACCGGGCCTTGCCAGCAGCAGAGTTAACACAGTACAGCTGAGTTAGCCTCCCCCTCTTGGGGGTAGGACTCAGGGATTAGTCGTGACAGGAACTGTAGTAATAGGAGCTCTGAGTACATAGATGTTAAAATAAGAATAAACTATGAATAAGAAGATGTCTTTCACCAACCACGCTACCATAATTATAAGTATATATACGTAGGAGGGAAATCCCTACGTCAGTGGTGACACTCGGTGGGATAATAAAACTCCTACGTCAGTAAAGGGAAACAGAGATGGAGAGTGTAATGACCTGTCAGATGTGAAGGGATTATAAAAGATGTGTAATGAATATCCAGCTCTCTGCTGGGTTTTAATATACCTCTGCATTACTTTCATGATGTCTATTCCAATAATTCTGCTTAGATCTTATTATTATTATTATTATTATAATTATTATTATTATTATTATCATTTGCAACAATAATTTTCCTTTGATGATGATTGTGGAATTATTATCATCATCATCATTATTATTATTATTATTAAGGGCTCATCATTGTTTGTACATGTTGGTTTATTTACTTTTAATAACTGTGTAAAGTGCCCCTCCCTAGTTGGCTGGGACAAAGAGAGTGTGGGGGGTTGTGTAGAATAGAATGTTGGAGAGAGAGAGAGAGGGGTCTTTAAGTAACTCTTGTTCATTCAACCAAAACTACATTATTTATAGTAAAAATAATGGTTTAATTACGAATCCGTAGTAATAATGATGATGATAATATTATAATAATAATAATAATAATGATGATAATAATAATAATAATAATAATAATAATAATAATAATAATAATAATAATAATAATAATAATCTCCCCAATCATCATCAAAGGAAAATTGTTGTTGCCAATAATAATAATAAGATCTAAGGAGAAGTTTTAGAATAGACATCATGAAGGTAATGCAGAGGTATAGTAAACCCAGCAGAGAGCTGGATATTCATTACACATCTTTTATAATCCCTTCACATCTGACAGGTCATCCCACTCACCATCTCTGTTTCTCTTTACAGCCTGATAAAGGCCATTTTATTTTATAATTTTTGGCCTGTCCTGGTGTCATAATCATCTTTTAAATTTTTTTTTTTTTTTTTTTTTTTTTTTTTTTTTTTTTTTTTTTTTTTTTTTTTTTTAAAGGCTGATCCTACTTCGTGATTTTCCTGGTTCGCGCCGGGTCCCGGAACCGAACTACTGCGATAAGGGAGGCAACACTGTGATATATATATATATATATATATATATATATATATATATATATATATATATATATACCTATAGTATACACGTTCTTATACGCGATTTTTTTATATGCGAAATTGCAATAACGCCTCCCAAAAATA
>JAXCGZ010010239.1:5000-32500 GCA_037179515.1 Halocaridina rubra | reverse complement strand
TGATTCTCGATCTCACCAATCTGAGATTGGTCGCACAATTCTAGAGGCAGAGCAGAAAATGATGGACGGGTAGGTGACAGGCAAATTTTAGGACAAAGGTTGTAGATCTTCAGACGAGTCTCCATATTCCCAGGAATGCGCTTGCATAGTTCCTTGCATGCTCTTCTCAAAAATTTATAACAACGTTGTTGCACAATACGTCTTTGCTCTGCAGTAATTTTCCCTGAAGCTAAATTCTCGGCTAACGAGTTGGAAAATTCGTATCTTAGATCAGCATTTTCATAAGAGAGGAAATCTCTCTCGTCAATATCGTTGAATATAGCATTAACAGTTACGTGCGAATGTGGCAGAACTCTTCTCAACAGCGAAAGTGCGAAGTTACGCAAATCTTCTAGAACACCACATGCATCAGCGATCTCTTTTCGAAAAAGCAAATTAACCTTCTCAAATTCCGTCAAAATCAGCATCAAGAAAGTTAAGTATAATTTATTTGAGGGATCAGAATACATATTAGACAGCTCTCTTGCATAGTATCTATCGCAATGGGCAGAAACCATTTTAAAATGCAATTGCAAAGTATCCCATTGCTGTGGAACTCTCTTCACGCAGTTACTTCTAGCAAGCCACCGTGTAGGGGATAGAGGTAAAATCTTTAAGGGTTCCTCGCCATCATATATCAGTTTGTATATCTCCATGTAAGAATTGCAGTGCAAGGCAGATCTGTGGAACCAGTTATATGTTTCCCATAGCAAGTAGTCTATACTGCCAGGCATTTCTTCTGATGCGTGCGAACAAGTTAAATGAAGAGAATGACAAATGCACTTAAGCAGTAAGATATTTGGATTAACCTCTTTCATGCATGTGTACAGAGAATTTTTTATGCCACAAAGGTTTGATGCACCATCCGTTGCAATGGCAAAGCAGCGTTTAATATCAACACCAACTTCAGACAAGAATTTAGTGGTAGCTTCATACAAAGGCTCAGCAGTTGTTTCAATAACAGGAATTAATCCTAAAAATTGGGAAACAATTCGATTTTCCTTGGAACTGTAATATCTAATACAAAGACATAAATGTTTCACACAAGAAATGTCAGTTGATTCGTCAATGATTAGCGAATAAGACTGATCATGAACGTCTTCAATTAGTTCTTGCATCAGGGCAGGAGCTATTACATTTTTAATAATTGCAGAGCATTTAGTTCTATGTATGTTTAGTTTTTTGTGTCAATTGTCATTGATGCTGAACTTGAAGATAGAAATTCACATTTAACTAACTCTGTCAGATGATCGACGTTGCGAATAGATGTATGGCAAGCAGCAAAAGCAGCAAACTGGAGTTCAAGAGTTGTAACAGAACCTTTTTGCGAACAAATAGTTGTCAATTTCTGCTGTATAGGTGCAAATACACAAGCAACATTTATGATATGTTTTGCAGTAGATGCGTGCTTTTTTAAATCAGTTTTGTGAGCTCTGAGTTGAACTTTGCAAAGTTTACAATAAGCCTTTTCACTATCTCCTTTCACTTCTTTGATCTATTTTCTTAATTCTCTATCAGAGAGCCATGAATGTTGAAAGTTTTTATTATATTTACTCCCTTTACTCATTGTGTTGATGGGATAAGGGCAATTAATATAACTAACACAAAGAACTTAATAAGAAAGGGGTGATGTATAGAACACAGCCACTGTAACTTAACGACATGAGAGAGACTAAGGCCGACGCGACAGTAAAACAAAGCCGCGCTCTGGTCAAGATTTATACAAGCTTTAAACATGTTTAGTTTCGGAAAAAATAACCATTACTCGTTGGAAATATATGTACGTAGGTTGAAGTAACACTCAGTAGCTAATATACTTAATCTAGAAATTTGTAGTTTGGTCTTTCAACGTAATTTTATTTTTTCTTACTTATGAAGCTATAAGTAGCGGATTTTTGTATATATAGCATACAGAAAAATAGAAGTCACCCAAAATGTAGCGTGTCGCCCAATTGCAAATTTTTGTAGCGGGGTAGCTTCAAAAGTCGCCCAATCCGCTACTTATCGCCCAATCTGGCAACACTGGTTTACAATTCCAGCTGCTTTCGTTTCTTTTGCTGTCACCAGATGGCAACATGCACAATACGGAGGAGCGTCAAATTCAAATTTCTTAAATGTTACCAGGTGTTACAATGGTAATGTAATTTATTCATATATCATGAGTAACTGTACATACTGCTTAATAAAGTATATATAAATACATAATGATTATAACTACAGCACAGTAATAAATGGTAAAGAAATGAAGAACACTCACAGGTGCACTAGTTTACTAAACCTTTATATGAAAATTGTGTATTGCGATACCCCCTCAGAGAGGAGAGTTAAGAATACTTCCTCCGTGTTCCCCTGTGTGTCGTAAAAGTCGACTAAATTGGGCAAAGTGGGGGACTGGGTATCCCCTCCTCTGTATTTTATACTTCATACGAATAGCCAAGAGATGTGGGGGTATTCTGGCAGGAGAGATCCAACCAGAACCCTTGTAATTGAGTCTCAGAATGTGTGTGGTTGTGGTGCAAATGAAAGTGGGAGGTGATAGGGAGTATTTTTGTGGAGAGAAAGATAGCAGTGCATGCATTGATCGAAACTAATAAAAAAGGGAATGGTGAAGTGACATTTTCTGGAGTGGTAGGTAGGGTGTCTGGAGTTGAAAGGGGGAGAGGAAGAGAGGGAGTAGCTCCGTTAGTAAGTGAAGAGATGAATAAGTGTATGGTGGGATGGAAGGAAGTATCGTCTCGAATAATAGTGGGTAAAATGAAGCTGGGATACGAGGCTTTGGCGTTTGTGAGCGCATATGGCCCTGGCAGCGAAAGAAGTGAGGAAGAAAGAGAAGAATTTAGGATGAAATGGAACGAGTGTGTGGAAGACTTGGGAATGAATGTGAATGTTGTGTTTATGTGAGATTTGAATGCTTGAGTAGGGAATGAGCCATTGGATGGTGTAATTGGGAAATATGGAGTACCTGGTAGGAATGAGAGTGGAGAGAAAATTATAGAAATGTGTACTGAGAGAAATGTTAATTGCTGATATTGTATTTAAAAAGAAGGACATGCACAAGTATACATAGGTCAGAGTAGATAATGGAAGAGTAGTTGACAGAGCATTAAAGGATTATATTGTGGTGAACAGGAGGATGATTGGAAGAGTAATGGATGTGAGTGTACTGAGAGGAGCTAGTGGTGAAATATCTGATCATTATTTAGTGGAAAGTAGAGTAGGAGAAAAGAGGAGAAGTGAGAGAAGAAGAGAGGTGCTAAAAGTGAATGAATTGTATAAGAAAGAGAAAGACTGTGAGTATAAGGCTAGTGTGAGAAATGTGTGGAATGAAGTGGAGGAGGAAGTGGAAGAAGAATGGGGCTGTTTCAAGGTGGAAGTTATGAAGTGTGCCAAGGCAGTGTGTGGAAGGAGACTAACTGGTGGAAGTAAAAGGAAAGGTAGTGAATGGTGGAATGAGCTGGTGAGTGCAGTAGTGGCTGAAAAAAAAAACGTGTTTATGCGATATGGTTGCAGGTATGTATGAAAGGTATTGTGCAAAGTGGAGGTTTGTGAATTACGTGTTGAGGGAGACAAAGGAAAAGTGGATGTAAAGTGGGGCAGATGCTTGTCTGAGAATTTAGAAAGGAATAAAATGATATTTTGGAAGGCAGTGAATAAAGTGAGGAAAGGTGAATGTGGTAGATAGGAGAGGGTGATAGGAGCAGATGGGCAATTGCTAGTGGATGAAATAAAGGTGAGAGAGAGATGGGCTGAATATTTCACAAACCTGCTAAATTATGTCGCGTCCCAAAGGGATTTCTCGCACCTGCTTTGTTAGTGAACTGTGATGGACGGGTGTGAGAGGAGTTGCCATGTGATGAAGCAGTGGAGGTAAACCAGCTGCAACTGTCGGGCCTCATTGTAGAATATCCTGGCCCACCTACCTTGCTGGTGACCCAAGCAGGGTGGAAGGGGGGGAGACGTGGCAACTCTTTATCCCCAAGGATAAATGAGTGTTTCTTGTCTCAGCCACTCCCCTTACAAGGGGGAATGAGGCATATGAATATGTATGCATGTGTATCGCAATAAATTGTTTTCACGGATGTGGTTATTTTTGTGTACAGTATTACAAATGAACTGTAAACTGTACATATTGCTTAGTTAAATAAATGTAAAATATAAGGAATATAACTAAAATATGCTTACGTTTTATGTGTAACTAATAATCCCCATTATAAGTCTGGACAGAGAGAGAGTGTGGCTGGAGAATTAAGGCTGGATGCCCTTCCTACCATCCTACAGTGGGCCTCATCATGCATCTGTTAACTCAGAGTCGAGTATTCTAACCACCCAGCTACCTTTGTTCCCACTGAGTATAACTACAATAATGTTAAAGAATTATAAACCACCCAGATAATAAATTTCAAAGAAACCACTATCACAAAATTACATATGTCATTACATAAATCTCTCCCTAAAACTATATTTTTAGATTTAGTACTCTATAAAACTATGCATACTTCCCTTGCTAGCTACAAACTACTATGCTGATGTACTAGCACCTAAATAAGTCAACAGGGACATGCTCTTTCACCATATTTTCTAACCACTATTTTATTGCTTTTACAGTTTTCCCAAGCACTATATCATAAAGCTGAGAAACCACTTATGATATAAAAAGACTGACTTATATATTGCATTGCAACTTTATCCTCACTCAGATGACTACCATACTTTTCAGCAATCCTATCTCTGTGTGCACGTAAAATTTAAATAATGTATTTCTCATTTGTTCCACATTACTTATGAAAATTTTTCTGATTATTTTTGTTTCAATTCAATATTTTCAGTTCACCTGTATTGAAAATGCATAAGTATATTTTGCATAAACAACGGGATTACTGGCTGTGGATATATATATATATATATATATATATATATATATATATATATATATATATATATATATATATATATATATATATATATATATATATATATATATATATATATATATATATATATATATATATATATATATATGCAGTGTTGCATCACTTATCGCGGTAGTTCAGTTCCGGGACCCGGCGCGAATCCGGGAATCCGTGGTGTAGAGATTAGCCTATATGTACATAGATATTTTAATATATTTTTACGTTTACACTTTATAAACCCTCCCTGTACTATTAAAAAGCACCCTTTACATTATAAATAACAGCAAGCAACGTAATTTTTTTATGAAAGTGATAGGAAAACTTACCATGAATGAGGTGATGATGACTTGACATTAATAGGTACAGTATTTTACAATAATTTTTACGTTTACGTAAAATAGCAGCCGACATCCACAAACTTTTTTCCTTCTTTCAACATATCTACGAGTTTCACTTTATCTACAATGGTTAACATTTTCCTTTGCCGCTTAGGCTCTCTACAAGAAGCCTTAGAAGATGAAGGATGCTTGGGAGGCATTGCAAAGGTTAAAATATGCGAGTAAAAAAATCACAAGCAAAACATATTAATAATAATGAGCACAACATGAATGGCGCACACGAGTGAGGCGAGACAATGGAAGATGGTGGAAGCCTTTGTCCGAAACGCTGATAGCGGTATCGTATTTTACATTTTGCAATACTGTTAGTATTTATGTTTTTTACTATTTTTTACTGTTATATTATTCTTAGGCTAAGAAATACGTTTTTTTTTTATCAATAAAATCCTGAAACTACTGGAAATATAAATATATATGCTAGCTCACGTAGCTTCGACCCCAATACATTGTACGCTATCGAACACAAGCAAAACGTGAGTTAGACTGAAGGAGTCTTTGTCCAAAACACTGATAGCGGTATCGTATTTTACATGTTGCAATACTGTTAGTATTTATGTTTTTTACTATTTTTTACTGTTTTATTATTCTTAGGCTAATAAATACGTTTTTTATATCAATAATATCATGAAACTACTGGAAATATAAATATATATGCTAGCTCACGTAGCTGCGACCCCAATACATTGTACGCTATCGAACACTATTTTGTATGATGCAATACTGTGAGTTATACTGTACGTATGTATATCATTCAGTTATTAGTACAATGTATATTAATTTAAAATTCATCTACTTATTTGATGATTGTACAAAATCTATTGTATTTATTCACTGTAAATTGGACCAAATATTCCTTTTGTAAAGATTATACTGTACTTTTCAAAAGAGGTGGTCAATAAACGTATCTATCTATCTATCTACATTTATGTTTTTTACTATTTTTTACTGTTTTATTATTCGTAGGCTGGGAAATAATTTTTTTTTATCAATTAGATAATGAAATGTGTTTTTTTTTTTCAATTAAAAAAAATGAAAATACTGAGAATTTTTTTTTTAATATTTTAATATTTTTGCATATACCCATGAAATAAAATAATAATTTATCCAAAAAAAAACCGCGATAGAGTGAGAAAGCGAACCAGGAAGCGCGAATAACTGAGGTAACACTGTATATATATATATATATATATATATATATATATATATATATATATATATATATATATATATATATATATATATATATATATATATATATATATACACTCAGTGTTTGAATGGAGAAGAGTTAGTACTGGAGTTCCACAAGGTTCAGTTTTGTTCCTTGTATATGTAAATGACCTACCAGAGTCTGTAAAGTCATTAATGAATATGTTTGCAGATGATGCAAAGATTGTGAAAAAAGTAAGAAACAAGAACAATGGCAGAGGACTTCAGGAAGATCTAAATAGTCTGCATGAGTGGTCAGAAAGTGGCTAATGAAATTCAATACTTCAAAATGTAAGGTATTGAAAATGGATACAAGTGCAAGAAGGCCCAAACTTGGCAACTCAGTGACAGGAGTAGAACTTCAAGAGACAGAGAAATAGAAAGATCTAGGAGTAAATATATTGGCCGATTTGTCTCCAGAAATGCATATAAATGGCATAGTAAGGGCAGAATATGCTTTCTTAGCAAATGTAAAGGTAGCCTTCAGGCATTTTGACAAGGAAATGTTCAGAAATATTTATGTAACCTATGTGAGGCCAAAGCTTGAATATGCAGCCCCCTTTTGGAATCCGCGCTTGAAAAAGCACATAGTTAAGCTTGAAAAAGTTCAGAGACATGCCACGAAACTGGTGCCAGAAATATGCAATCTCAGTTATAATGAGAGGCTGAGGGAATTAGACTTACCACCACTCGAAGCCAGAAGTTTGAAAGGGGATATGGTGACGGTTTTTAAGTCCCCTCATGGTTATGACAGAGTGGATAGGAATTGATAATTTGATATTGCTGGTACTAGAACTAGAAGTCATAGTTTGAAGCTTGGTAAGAAAACTTCTCTGCAGGATGTAAGGAAGTACTTTTTTTAGTGTAAGAGTAGTTGATAATTGGAATTCGTTAAGCAAGAAGGTAGTTAATGCTAACACAATCCGTAGTTTTAAGGACAAGTGTGATAAGTATTACTATGCACAAAATGGAACCGAACTGGAGATGGGAAGTTATGAGCTTGGGGCTCCTTCCTGTAAGCACAATTAGGTAATTACACACACACATGCACACGCACACACAAATTGGCAAGGATTGGTAGAAATGTCTTGCAATGGATAAAAACATACTTCGAAGGAAGGGAACAGAGGGTTAGAGTAAGACACTCAGTGTCTTAATGGTGAAGTTAGTAGTGGAATTCCACAGGGTTCAGTTTTAGGGCCTCTTTTGTTCCTTGTATATGTAAATGACCTACCAGAGTCTGTAAATTCATTCAGGAATATGTTTGCAGATGATTCATAGATTGTAAAAAAAGTAAGAAACGAGAACAATGGTAGAGAACTTCAGTAAGATCTAAATAGCCTGCATGAGTGGTCAGAAAAGTGTCTAATGAAATTCAATACTTCAAAATGTAAGGTAATGAAAATGGGTACAAGTGCAAGAAGGCCCAAACTTGGCTAGTCAGTGGCAGGAGTAGAACTTCAAGAGACAGAGAATGAGAGAGATCTAAGAGTAAATATACTGACCGATTTGTCCCCAGAAATGCATATAAATGGTATAGTAAGGGCAGCATATGCTTTCTTAGCAAATGCAAGGGTAGCCTTCAGGCACATAGACAAGAAAATGTTCAGAAATATTTATGTAACATATGTGAGACCATAGCTTGAATATGCAGCCCCCTTTTGGAATCCGCACTTGAAAAAGCACTTAGTTAAGCTGAAAAAAATTAAAAGACATCCCTCAAAACTGGTGCCAGAAATGTTCAATCTCAGTTATGATGAGAGGCAGAGGGACTTAGACTTACCATCACTCGAAGCTAGAAGATTGAGGGGTGATATGGTGACGGTTTTTAAATTCCTTCATGGTTATGGCAGAGTGAATAGGGATCGATATTTTGATATGGCTGGCACTAGAACTAGAGGTCATAGTTTGAAGCTTGGTAAGAAAACTTCTTTGCAGGATGTAAGAAAGTACTTTTTTAGTGTAGGAGTAGTTGATAATTGGAATTCACAAAGCAAGGAGATATTAATGCTAACTCAGTCCATAGTTCTAGGAACAAGTATGATAAGTATCACTAAGTACAAAATGGAACCGACCAGGAAATAGGAAGTTACGAGCTTGGGGCTCTTTCCCGTTAGCACAATCAGGTAATTGCACACACACACACACACACACACACACACACACACATCACATCACATTACCTAATTTTTTGTGTAAACTGGGGAAAGCTCTTAGGCCGTTTACCTGATCCTGTGGTGCTATATATTGTTAAAATCAGTATCCTTCCCATTTATATTAACTAGTTAGTTAGTTTGATACACGAAAAAATTGAATAATAAAAGAAAAAAAAATTACCAAATACCCACCTGTCAACAGTACTGAGTTAAGTTGCCAAGTAGTACAACAGTCTTATTTTCTTCATTTTTTTTGCTTTTCTTTTAGCTTTCTCTTTTACTATTTTGTTATTTTGTATATATATTGAGTTAAATGTAAAGTCTAAATCCCGTGATAATATATCTTGGTTAGCAAGTCAGTTTATCAGTTAGGAAGAATATATAACAGAAACAGGTGGGTGCCATCTCAAACACAAATTCGAATTTTCCTTCAGGTTTGACTTTTGTTTTTCTTTTTCTTTTTATACTTAAATTACCATGGTCAAGTTTTTAAATTAAGATGTGTGTTACCAGAAAGGAGACAAACTGAGTCACTAAATAGCACTTATATGGAGATATAAAAATTCTGTGTGAAGCTAAATTAGAAGTTTTTCTCTTCTTTTTTTTTTTCCTCTTTCTCGTCTTCTTTCTATATTCTGTGAGAGGGAGAACATAAAAATGAAGCCATCTCTGTCCCAAACCTCTCCCACCCATGGGTCGGGAGAAGGGGTAGTCATCAGGGGACTTAAACAGAGAATCAAGAAGTTAGAGGAAATGGTTATAAGCCTTGATGATAAAATTCAGAATATGGATGGAGAAATGAAAGAGAATGAAACACTCAGAGAACAAATAAGATCTTTGGAGGAAGCAAATAAAGCACAAGGGCAGGAGAGAAAGGAACTAGAAAAAAGAATAAAGAAGCTGGAAGGGGAAAAGAGTCAACTAGAATCTAGAATTTCTAAACAAGAAGATAAAAACAAACAGCTGAATGACAACCTAAAGGAATTAGATGTTAGTTCACTGCTCTCTTCTGAGAGAGACGAGATTGCTGCTTGGAATGTTCAGATTAAGGAAAACATTGAACAGTTCAGAAAAGAGTTCCAGGAGCTGAATATGGAAAATGATGCCATGAAAACGTCCTTTGCTGATGCACTAAAGGGGAATGTGGCAGTAAAAGAGGCTGTAAAGGTGGTGGCACTGGAAAACATACAAACAGTTGACTATAAAGAGACAGTAATCGAAAAAATGAAAGACGTTGTGATGGAAAGGGCAAACCCACTCATCAGACAGGCACTTGATAAGGAGAAGACAGTGGTAATCTCAGGCATAAGTGAATCCCAGGAGCCAACCTGGCAGGGGAGACTTGAAGAAAATAAAGCTAGCGTTGTAGACCTGATAAGTAAGCTTGGAGTAGTATGTGGTCCTGAGGATATTGTAAACATACACCAACTAGGTAAATATTCGAGGGAAGGAAAGCCGAGACCAACAAAAGTAACCTTTGAGAGAGGGGAAACATGTAGGGAAATATTGTTGAGAAAAAAAAGTCTAAAAGACCTTCAAGAATGCAAAGAAGTGTTCATTAGACGATACAGAACACAGGAAGAGATGGGAAAGATCAAAAACTTGTTGCAAGAGGCAAGAAGGTTAAATGATGAAAGAAATGAAGAAGAGAAGAAAAATTTTCGTTACAGAATACTTCCAGACAAAGGGGAGATAAAGAAGATAATGACAGAAGATCAGGGGATGGGGCCTCATTAAGATTTTTATACACAAATGCTGATGGATTAGCTGGTAAGGCAGTAGAAGTAAAAGATAGGATTCACAACAGTAAGGCAGATATAGTAGCAATTACAGAGACTAAGTTGAGTGAGGACATAAACAGTGTCACAGTTTTTCCTAAGGGCTTCAGAATACTAAGGGTTGAAAGATGTGAGAGGACTGGTGGAGGGATAGCACTGCTCATAAGTGAGAGGATTCAAGTTGAAGAAATAAACTTGGCTATAGAAAGTGAGTTCAGGGAATTTCTTGTTGCTCGCATAAATACTGGGTCAGAGAGCATTATAATAACTGTTGTATACAACCCACCAAGGAACCAAAATAGGCTTGAAATTTCTGAGGAAAGTCATATAGGTACTATTGAAGTCATAAACTCAGTTGTTAACATGGCACGGGAGAAAAAATGTAGGATTTTGATTATGGGAGACTTTAATCATAAAGAGATAGATTGGATAAATCTTGACCCACACAGTGGTGAGGACTCATTTGGGGCAAGATTCCTAGACTGCGTACAAGGGAATTTCCTACACCAACATGTAATGGAACCAACAAGAGCCAGGGGTGGGGATGAGTCATCACTACTTGATCTAGTGTTCACAGATAATGTGTTGGATATTGAAAATATTGAGTATGAACCACCAATTGGAAAGAGTGACCACTGTGTGTTGTTGATGGAGTATATCATTGAAGACATTCTTCCTGAGAGTAGAGGCACTGAGGACATGAGGAGGAACTATCCGAAAGGAGATTACATCAAAATGAATGAGCTTTTTGCAGTTATTGACTGGAGAACCTTATTTTACAACAAATCTGTACAAGAAATGTATGACATCTTTTGTGAGAAATATGGGAAGATAGTAGATTGCTGCATACCTGTCACCAAAGTAGGTGTAATTCATGCCAGAGAGAAATGGTTCGATAATGGGTGTAAAAGAGCTAAGGAGTGGAGAGACAAATACTGGAAAAGGTATAGGAGGAGAAAAAACATAAATGCCTGGCAAACCTACAAAAGAGCAAGAAATGACTACCTAAGTAAAAGGAGAGAGGCAGAGAGAGATTATGAGAGGGACATCACCAGGAAGGCTAAAGAAAATCCCAAGCTTTTCCACAGCTTTATCAGAGGAAAACTGAAGGTAAAAGAACAGGTTTTAAGGCTAAAGAGAGCGGATGGAAGCATCACTGAGACGGACGAAGAGATCTGCAAAGAATTGAACAAGGAGTTTCAGTCAGTATTTACAGTAGAAAATACCCCACCCCCTCAGATTGCAGTGATAGAAGCTCAAGGGCCGGTATTAGAGAACATCAACCTTACAGCCACAGAGGTATGCAAAGCGCTGATGGATTTAGATGTTCATAAAGCTACAGGTCCTGATGACATATCCCCTCATGTGCTTAAAAAATGCGCAAACACAATATCAGTGGCACTAAGTATCATATTTAAGGAGTCACTGGAGTCGGGGGAGATTCCAAGATGCTGGAAACAAGCAAATGTGATACCTATCTTCAAAAAGGGAAGGAGGGATATGGCTCTGAACTATAGACCAGTTTCCTTGACCAGCATAGTTTGCAAAGTTATGGAGAAACTACTAAGGAAACATATCTCTCTTCACTTGGAATCCTTCAACTTTTTGTCAGTGAGGCAACATGGCTTCAGAGAAGGAAGATCAACAGTAACAAACTTATTAGAATTTTATGATGAGGTAAGCCAAATCTTACAGGAAAGAGAGGGCTGGGCAGATTGCATATTCCTAGACTTCCAGAAAGCGTTTGACACTGTTCCACATGGGAGACTTATTAGGAAGCTGCAATCAATGGCTAGAATAGGTGGAAATGTCTTGGAATGGATAAAAACTTACTTAGAAGGAAGGGAACAGAGGGTTAGAGTAAGACACTCAGTGTCTGAATGGAGAAGAGTTAGTAGTGGAGTTCCATGGGTTCAGTTTTAGGGCCACTTTTGTTCCTTGTATATGTAAATGACCTACCAGAGTCTGTAAATTCATTCATGAATATGTTTGCAGATGATGCAAAGATTGTGAAGAAAGTAAAAAACGAGAACAATGGTAGAGAACTTCAGGAGGATCTAAATAATCTGCATGAGTGGTCAGAAAAGTGGCTAATGAAATTCAATACCTCAAAATGTAAGGTAATGAGAATGGGTACAAGTGCAAGAAGGCCCAAGCTTGACTACTCGGTGGCTGGAGTACAACTTCGAGAGACAGAAAATGAGAGAGATCTAGGAGTAAACATACTGGCAGATTTGTCTCCAGAAATACATATAAATGGCGTAGTAAGGGCAGCATATGCATTCTTATCAAATGTAAGGGTAGCCTTCAGGCACATGGACAAGGAAATGTTCAGAAATATTTATGTAACCTATGTGAGGCCAAAACTCGAATATGCAGCCCCCTTTTGGAATCCACACTTGAAAAAGCACATAGCTAAGCTTGAAAAAGTTCAAAGACATGCCACGAAACTGGTGCCAGAAATACGCAATCTCGGTTATGATGAGAGGCTGAGGGAATTAGACTTGCCATCACTCGAAGCTAGAAGAGTAAGGGGGGATATGGTGACAGTCTTTAAATTCCTTCATGGTTATGATAGAGTGGATAGGGATCGATATTTCGATATGGCTGGCTCTAGAACTAGAGGTCATAGTTTGAAGCTTCGTAAGAAAACTTCTTTGCAGGATGTAAGGAAATACTTTTTCAGTGTAAGAGTAGTTGATAATTGGAATTCGCTAAGCGAGGAGGTAGTTAATGCTATCTCAATCCATAGTTTTAAGGACAGGTACGATAAGTATCACTAAGTTTAAAATGGAACCGATCAGGAGACAGGAAGATACGAGCTTTGGGCTCTTTCCCGTAAACACAATTAGGTAATCACACACACACACACACACACACACACACAGATTAGTGCCCCCACCCCACAAATGCCCTCCCTCAAGAACACAATTTACAAGCAAATTTTGCACACACACACACACACACACACACACACACACACACACACACACACCCGAATAAACACTCAAGTCCCAAACACATGCACATACAGCCGGGTGACCACGTTCCTTCTCGCCCGGACAACCACGTGGTTTCTCTCAGTTCTGCATTGGTGCCCACGCTGTGTAGTTTGTTTGTGCTCTGTTCGTAGTTTGTTCGTTGTTCATTCATTGTAATTATCCAATGTTTTGCCTTTACTTTAAGCTAGTCCCCAGTGCGTCTCCTTAGAAAGAGAAGCTCATTAGTTACAGTGGTGTTCAACACCCTAGATGCATAACAGTGGAAACAAAGAAAGAAATAATATCAAAGCATGAAAACGGTGTTTGTGTTTCTGATCTCGCCCGCAGTATAACATGGCAAAATCGACCATCGGTACTATTAAAAAATAAAGAGATCTATAAGGTGGCTAGAGGAGTGACTATATTAACGAAGAATAGGTCACAGTTGATAGAAAAGGTAGAAAAGCTATTGTTGGTTTAAATAAATGAAAAACAGCTGAATGGAGATAGTGTTAGTGAGGCCATAATATGCGCTAAAGCTTTGCAAATACACCACGATTTAGTAGCGAACACTCCGAGTTCTGTTGGCGATAAAATTGACAAATTTAAAGCCAGCAGAGGCTGGTTTGAAAATTTCTCTGAATTTTTTTCTTGTGCCACTTCTCAGAGAACCACTTTCCCAAAGAGAACATACAGAGAAAACACCAGATATACAGCCTGTATCTAAAGAGTTACCTAAAAAAAAAGTAGTCCTCCTCCTCCACCACCATCCACGTTTGCCAGCAACAATCAACCACAAATGTAAAGTAGAATTCCTTTCTATTATTAATATAATTTTTCTATTACAGGTGTATTTATTCATTTTTATACGCATAAAAACTTTTAAAATGTATATTTATGGTGATGAGAAACGGATTAATTGAAATTACATTCATTCCAATGGAAAAAATTGTTTTGCCCCATGAACAGGGTTTAGGAATGGATTAAATTCGTGACTAGAGGTATGACTATGTATATAAACAGGGGACCCTTGACCGACGTTACAGTTCCATATTATTTTTTTCAATTTAATATTTTCAGTTCACCTGTTTTGAAAAGGGCGTAAGTATATATATATATATATATATATATATATATATATATATATATATATATATATAATATAATATATATATATATATTATATATATATATATATATAATATATATATATATATATATATATACACCTAGTTCTCAGAATAACGAGTCATTTTCCATAGGAAACAATGATAAAGGGCATAGATACATTCCAAACCTATCATAGACACACCATGCCAAAGATATAAGATAAATAAAAAACATATTTTATTACTGCATAACAAAGCAGAAAGCCCTGTAGCTATTTTTAAGAGTATACAAAAGATATTCATATTCACTTTACAGCTAGAAATTAACATACATTACTGTACTGTACTCTGTTATGCAGTGGGCAACAGTCATACAGTACACTGGGACATGAATGGTGGCCGTGAGCAAGTAACTTATGCGGTAGAAGAGGAGGAGAATGCAGGAGAACGAACCTCTATCTGCAAATGTAAACAAAGATAAAATAAAAATTATAAATAACCAAAGCAAGACTAAAAAACTAAATTAATTATTCAATGCCTAAATCTACCATATGACAGATTAAAAAAACTTAATCTACATTCTCTAGAGAGGCGCAGAGTTAGGGGGGATATGATTGAGGTGTATAAATGGTTCAAAGGGATTAACAAGGGTGATATTAATAAAGTTTTAAAAATTCATGATCAAACTAGGACTCGTAATGGATTTAAGCTTGATAAATTTAGGTTCAGAAGGGAAATTGGTGAAAATTGGTTTGGTAATACCGTAGAGTAGCTGATGCATGGAACAGAATTCCTAGTAGGATAATAAATGCCAATATATATATATATATATATATATATATATATATATATATATATATATATATATATATATATATATATATATATATATATATATATATATATATATATATATATATATATATTATATATTATAGTTATACTATATTGATATATATATATTATGTACTAATGGATTAAATTATCGTTTCTTATTGTAATCTTCTTTGTACTCGTGGAAGAAGTGTTAATTTTTTTATTTTTTTTTTTTTTGCGGGCTTAATTCACGAATTTAGAATTTTTTTACTATTATTTTTTGGGGGCGTTATTGCATTTTCGTAGATAAAAAAATTGCGCATAAAAGGAACAAGGTGTGTATATATATATATATATATATATATATATATATATATATATATATTATATATATATATATATATATATATATATATATATATAATATATATATATATATATATATATATATATATATATATATATATATATATATATTTCCCTGACAATATTATATGGAACGTTTGTTTGCTGTTTGTTCTTAATGCTTTTTTTCAATTTCTTCATAATATTAGATCACATTAAGCGGTAGAAGAGGAGGAGGATGTGGGAGAACGAACCTCTATCCACAAACGTTTTGCCACTTCCATATCAACTGATGCACCCTCGCACGCTATTTCCCTGACGATATTATATCGAAAATTTGTTTGCTGTTTGTTCATAATGCTTTTTTTCAATTTTCTTCATAATATTCGATTGCATTAAGCGATAGAAGAGGAGGAGGATGCGGGAGAACGAACCTTTATCGGCAAACGTTTTGCCACTTCCGTATCAGCTAATGCACCCTTGCACACTATTTCCCTGACCATATTATATCGAAAATTTGTTTGCTGTTTGTTCTTAATCCTTTTTTTCAATTTTCCTCATAATATTCGATCGTATTAAGCGGTAGAAGAGGAGGAGGATGCGGCAGAACATACCTTTTTCGACAAACGTTTTGCCACTTCCCTATCAGCTGATGCACCCTCACACGCTATTTCCCTGATGATATGATATTGAAAATATGTTTGCTGTTTGTTCTTGATGCTTTTTTCAATTTTCTTCATAATATTCAATCGCATTTAGCAGTAGAAGAGGAGGAGGATGCGGGAGAACGAACCTTTATCGGCAAACGTTTTGCCACTTCCGTATCAGCTGATGCACCCTCGCACGCTATTTCCCTGACCATATTATATAGAAAATTTGTTTGCTGTTTGTTCTTAATCCCTTTTTTCAGTTTTCCTCATAATATTCGATCGTATTAAGCAGTAGAAGAGGAGGAGGATGCGGGAGAACGAACCTTATCGGCAAACGTTTTGCCACTTCCATATCAGCTGATGCACCCTCACACGCTATTTCCCTGACGATATTATATTAAAATATGTTTTCTGTTTGTTCTTGATGCTTTTTTTAAATTTTCTTCACAATATTCAATCGCATTTAGCAGTAGAAGAGGAGGAGCATATGGGAGAACGTACCTCTATCAGCAAAGGTTTTGCCACTTCCCAATCATCTGATGCACCCTCTCACACTATTTCCTTGACGATATTATATCGAAAACTTGTATGCTGTTTGTTCTTCATGCTTTTTTACAATTTTCCACATAATATTTTATCTCATTAAGCGGTAGAAGAGAAGGAGGATGCGGGAGAACGAACCTTTATCGGCAAACGTTTTGCCACTTCCATATCAGCTGATGCACCCTCGCAAGCTATTTTCCTAACGATGTTATATTGAAAATATGTTTTCTGTTTGTTCTTGATGCTTTTTTCAATTTTCTTCATAACATTCAATCGCACTAAGCAGTAGAAGAGGAGGATGCAGGAGAATGAATCTCTATCGGCAAAGGTTTTGTCACTTCTCTATCAGCTGATGCACCCTCACACGCTATTTCCTTGACGATATTATATAGAAAATTTGTGTGCCGTTTGCTCTTAATGTTTTTTGACAATTTTCTTTATAATATTCGATTGCATTAAGCAGTAGAAGAGGAGGAGGATGCGGGAGAACGAACCTTATCGGCAAACGTTTTGCCAATTATGTAGCAGCTGATGTACCCTCACACGGTATTTCCCTGACGATATTATATTGAAAATATGTTTGCTGTTTGTTCTTAATGCTTTTTTCCATTATCTTCATAATATCCCATCGCATTAAACGGTTGAAGAGGAGGAGGATGGCAGAGAAGTGCCTCCGAGGCGGTTGATTTTTTACTAAAATGAATAATTTTTATTCAAATATTTTTGCATTGTGTCAGAGAATCAATTCTGGACGAGAGGAATGTTACTCTTCAACTGGGATATTCGATGCATAGTCTATCTTCAAGGCCAGCATATATTTATCAGTTTTCTCCGATGCCTTTCATGGATATTAAATATCAGGAGACTTCCTTCCTTACATTCATATCTAAGGATTCCTCAGACAGGCACCGAGGAATAATTAATTTTAAGCTCTGATTATTGAAGACTTACTCTTGGAAAAAGATACTTTGCTCCCGTGGAAGCGGAGGTTCCCAACCATCGTGTTTTCCAAGCGGGTTTCATTTACCATTGCTTCTTCTCTTTCCTGACGATGGAGGCATGAAGCCTTCAAAACTCGAACTGTAAGTCTTCAAGAAAATTGTGTCAAATAATCAATTCTGGATGAGAGGAATGTTACTCTTCAACTGGGATATTCAATGCATAGTCTTTCTTCAAGGCCAGCATATATTTAGCTGTTTTCTCCAATGCCTTTCATATATATATATATATATATATATATATATATATATATATATATATATATATATATATATATATATATATATATATATATATATATATATATATATATATATATATATATATATATATATATCACACACACAGTGTTACCCCGGTTATTCGCGTTTCTTGGTTCGCGTTCTCACTCTATCGTGGGTTTTTTTTGGATAAATTATTATTTTATTTTATGGGTATATGCAAAAATATTAAAATATTGAAGAAAAAAAAATTTCAGTATTCATTTTTTTACTGGAAATGTAAATTTACGTTGCTTGCTGTTATTTATAGTGTAAAGGGTGTTTTTTTTAACAGTTCAGGGAGGGCTTATACAGTTTGTAAACGAAAAAATAATTGTAAATTGGTATGTGTGTCACGTCATCATCACCTCATTCATTGTAATTTTATCTATCACTTTCATAAAAATTTACGTTGCGTGCTGTTATTTATAATGTAAAGGGTGTTTTTTTAACAGTGCAGGGAGGGCTTATACAGTTCTTAAACGAAAAAATAATTGTAAATGAGTATGTGTGTCACGTCATCATCACCTCATTCACCATAATTTTATCTATCACTTTCATAAAAATTTACGTTGCTTGCTGTTATTTATAATGTGAAGGGTGTTTTTTTAACAGTGCAGGGAGGGTTTATGCAGTACGTAAACGAAAAAATAATTGTAAATGAGTATGCATGTCACGTCATCATCACCTCATTCACCGTAATTTTATCTATCACTTTCATAAAAATTTACGTTGCTTGCTGTTATTTATAATGTAAAGGGTGTTTTTTTAACAGTTCAGGGAGGGTTTATACAGTACGTAAACGAAAAAATAATTGTAAATGAGTATGTATGTCACGTCATCATCACCTCATTCACCGTAATTTTATCTATCAATTTCATAAAAATTTACGTTGCTTGCTGTTATTTATAATGTAAAGGGTGTTTTTTTAACAGTGCAGGGAGGGTTTATACAGTACGTAAACGAAAAAATAATTGTAAATGAGTATGTATGTCACGTCATCATCATCACATTTACAGTAAGTTTTCCTATCACTTTCATAAAAATTTACGTTGCTTGCTGTTATTTATAATGTAAAGGGTGTTTTTTTAACAGTGCAGGGAGGGTTTATACAGTACGTAAATGAGAAAATAATTGTAAATGAGTATGTATGTTACGTCATCATCACCTCATTCACTGTAATTTTATCTATCACTTTCATAAAAATTTACGTTGCTTGCTGTTATTTATAATGTAAAGGGTGTTTTTTTAACAGTGCAGGGAGGGTTTATACAGTACGTAAACGAAAAAATAATTGTAAATGAGTATGTATGTCACGTCATCATTACATTCATGGTAAGTTTTCCTATCACTTTCATAAAAATTTACGTTGCTTGCTGTTATCTATAATGTTAAGGGTGTTTTTTTAACAGTGCAGGGAGGGTTTATACAGTACGTAAACGAAAAAATAATTTAAATGAGTATGTATGTCACGTCATCACATTCACGGTAAGATTTCCTATCACTTTCATATAAATTTACGCTTGCATGCTGTTATCTATGAAGTAAAGGGTGGTATGTTAACAGTACAGGGACAGTTTATACAATGTAAGCGTAAAAATATCTTAAAATATCTATGTACATATAGGCTGATCCTACTTCGCGGATTTCCTGGTTCGCGCCGGGTCCCGGAACCGAACTACCGCGATAAGTGAGGCAACACTATATATATATATATATATATATATATATATATATATATATATATATATATATATATATATATATATATATATATATATATATATATATATATATCTTGGAACAATACGAGGATTGGTTCTCGAAAGGCACTGGTAATGTGAAATTTGAGTAATGTAATCAGTCGTTTTTCATAAGAAACAATGATAATAAGCATAGATATGTTCCACTACCATACATAAACACACTATGCCAAAGATATAAGATAAGTAAAACATATTTTATAAGTATATAACAAAGCAGAAAGACCTGTAGTTATTTATATTATTATACAAATAGTGTACAGTATAAAAGATATAGATAAATACTGTACAGCAAAAAAAAAAATCAACTCACCCTGAGAACGAGCCCTTATCTGCATACGTAAACAAAGATGACATAAGCGGTAGGAAAAGGAGGAGGTGGCGGTGAGGAAGTGACTTAAACGTAGGAGAGGGAGGAAAAGAGGAGGAGGAAGGGGGAAAGCTAACCCCTGGTTGTTGTTGGGGTTTATATTGGGTGAAGAGAGATTGAAGCACATGGCAGCATGGTGGGAAACTTCCCCAGAGGCAGTCACTTAGTTATTAAACTGAACCATTATTTTCACTTTGTCTCGCGAGCACTCGTGTAGCTCGCACATTTTGTAATTTTTTACTGTTATTTTTTGGAGGCGTTACGCCAATTTTGCGTATTATAGAAACGCGTAAAAATTTACTTGACTGTATATACACTCAGCTCTTGGAACAACGTGAGGATAGGTTCTCAGAAGTGACGTGTAATGTAAAATTCGCATAAATAGTGTCAGCTGAGAGAAAAAGAAAACGTATACAACTCGTTCCAAGAAAATGTATATATTAATGTACATGGGAAACTTAAATTAAATATATATATATTCTCTACACGCTTTTTCCCTGACGATATTATATCGAAAGTTTATTTGCTGTTTGTTCTTAATGTTTTTTTCAGTCTTCATAATATCACGTTCATATAAATTTACACTTGCGCGCTGTTATTAATAAAGTAAAGGGTGGTTTGTTTGCAGTGCAGGGAGGGTTTATACTTTAAAGGTAAAAAAAAATGCAAAATAGCTATAATAAATATGAGAAAGAGGAAATGAAAGATGACGACAATAAATGGGGAAAGACATTTACAGAGGAAGTGAGAGACAGAAACATCTTTAATTAACTCTTGTTCATTCAACCAAAACTACATTATTTATTGTAAAAATAATGGTTTAATGACAAATTGGTAATAATAATGATCATAATCATAATAATCTCCACAATCATCATCAAAGGAAAATTATTGTCGCCTATAATAATAATAATAAGATCTAAGGAGAATTTTTGGAATAGACTTCATGAAAGTAATGCGGAGGTATATTAAAACCCAGCAGAGAACTGGATATTCATTACACGTCTTTTATAATCCCTTCACATCTGAGCGGTTATTACACCCTCCATCTCTGTTTCTCTTTACTTTATGTATTCTTCATGCCTAGGCCCGATAAATGCTGTTTTATTTTATTAATTTTTGGCCCATCCTGGATTCACAATATTTTTTATTTATTTTTTTATTTTTATTTTTTTAATATGGTGCTCCTACTTCGCGGTTTTTCACCTATCGCAGCCGGTCCCGGAACCGAACCCCCGTGATAAACGAGGAAAAACTGTATGTATATATATATATATATATATATATATATATATATATATATATATATATATATATATATATATATATATATATATATATATATATATATATATATATATATATATATATATATATATATATATATACACACAGTAGGTCCTCGTATAAAGTCATTCCGAGTTACGTTATATTGACATTACGACAAATGCCAAAAATAAGTAGTCGCCATGGCTCAATCGGTAGCGTCCGCGACTCTGAGGCGTCAGGTTGAGGGTTCGCGCCCCGTCACGGTCTGAGGTTAACAAGGGCATGCACTCACGGTAACGATTACATCTGCCAAAACAAGTCCTTCGCAAGAAGGCAACCGTCCTAGCTCATGGTTGAAAAGGGAGTCCGTGATGTAAAACCGGAACAAACGCCAAAAAATAATCAATGAATTGATTTTTTTTACCTACCTCCTGGTGCGGTAAATTCAAACTGTGCTCCAAAATAGTGTATGAGAGCAGCGGAGGAATACACAGTTCGCAGCACTGCTGTATTCATATTTATCAAGTTAATGGCTTTATTTATTTAATTTTTTTTATATATTTGGTTATATTGAAGGGTTATGTTGAATTTAGAAAAAAAAAACGCATAGCTGTAAATACGATTTTATTCAAAATACACACGAATACACAGCTAGCAGCACTGCTGTATTCATATTTATAAAGTTAATGGCTTTATTTACTTATTTGCTTATATATTTGATCATACACTTAGTTTGCTTTTTACGCGTGTTTAAAATACGCGAAACTGGAATAACAGCCAAAATATAATAATACTAAAAGAATGCAAAATACATGAATAATACCCATGCAAGAAATTCGAAAAAAAATTTTCATTATAGTAAATAATCGACCGACTCTAAGGCACTTTTCCGCCATGCAGCCATGTGCCTCATTGTCTCTTTACCCAGCATACTGCGTTGATATATTGCTTGTTTCTAACTGTTTTGTGTTAAGGTTTGTATATCGTCAGATAAAAAGCATTTTAGAGCACATCAGCTGATACGGAGGTGGCAAAACGTTTGCAGATAGAGGTTCGTTCTCCCGCATCCTCCTCTTTTACCGCTTAATGCGATTGAAAATTATGGAGAGAATGAAAAAAGTCATTAAGAACATACAGCAAACAGAAATTGCCATATAATATTGTCAGGAAAATAGGGTGCGAGAGTGCATTAGCCAATACGGAGGCGGCAAAACGTTTGCAGATAGAGATTCGTTCTCCCGCATCCTCCTCCTCTTCTACCGCTTATTGCGATCGGATATTATGGAGAGAATGGAAAAAATGCTAAGTACGTGGATGAGCATTAAGAACAAACAGCAAACAAACTTGCCATATAATTTTGTCAGGGAAATAGCGTGCAAGAATGCATTAGCTGATACGGAGGTGGCAAAACGTTTGCTGATAGAGGTTCGTTCTCCCGCATCCTCCTCCTCTTCTACCGCTTAATGCGATCGGATATTACGGAGAAAATGGAAAAAAGCATTAACAACAAACAGCAAATAAAGTTGCCATATAATATCATCAGGGAAATAGCGTGCAAAGTGCATCAGCTGATACGGAGGTGGCAAAACGTTTGCAGATAGACGTTCGAGGTTCGATCTCCCGCATCCTCCTCCTCTTCTACCGCTTAATGCGATCGGATATTATGGAGAGAATGGAAAAAAGCATTAAGAACAAACAGCAGACAAATTGCCATATAATATCGTCAAGGAAAAAAGCGTGCGAGAGCAAAAACGTTTGCAGATAGAGGTCTGGTCTACCGCTTAAGTTACGTGCTTACTGCCACCATGCACGTCCCAGTGTATGCCTGTTGCCCACTGCATAATAGAGTATGTTGATTTGCTTGCTGTATAGTAAATCTGAATATCTTTTCAGTAAAAATAGCTACAGGTCTTTCTGCTTTGTTATGTACTTGTAAAATATGTTTTACTTATCTTATATCTCTGGCATAGTGTGAGTATGTACGGTTGTGAAACGTATCTATGCCCATTATCATGGTTTCTTATGGAAAATGACTCGTTACATTACACGATTTTGACATTACACGTCACTTCTGAGAACCTATCTTCGCCTCATTCCAAGCACTGGGTGTATTGACTTTAAAATGGAAAAACCAACACATAGCTGTAAATACGATTTTATTCGAAATACACACGAATACAAAGGTTGTAAACACAGCTGTTCTGTATTCATTTATCAAGTTAATGGCTTTATTTATATATTTTTTTATATACAGTTGGGTATATTGGAAAATTATATTGAATTTAATAAGAATAATTTAAACGCATAGCTCTAAATACGATTTTAATCAAAATACACGCAAATACAAAAGTAAATGTTATAATATATGGAGCCGTTACAAAGGCATCTTATAAAGTTTTTGTAGTCTGACGAGTTATCTTTTAAAAAATGTACACTTACTTGGAATCATTAAAGTAATGTTTACATTACTTTATTGACTCTAAGTGTACATATTTTAACAGACAACTCATCAGCCTACAACTTTATAGGATGCCTTTGTAACAACTCCATATATTATAACAATAGCAAATACAGCTGTTCTGTATTTGTATTTGTCAAGTTAATGGCTTCATTTATTTATTTTTTTTATATGCAGTTGGTTATATTGAATTTAAAAAGAAAAAATACCAAACACATAGCTGTAAGGACTGCATATGGTCTTTATTGACCTGGAAAAGGCATATGATCGAGTACCACGTCAAGAGGTGTGGAGGTGTATTAGAAAAAAGGGAGTCCCCGAGAAATATGTAAAAATCATCCAAGATATGTATGAGAGGGCAGAGGCAAATGTTAAGAGCAGTGTGGGCTTGACGAAAAGTCTCTCAGTAAATGTTGGTCTGCATCAAGGGTCTGCTTTGAGTCCATATCTGTTTGATCTGGTCTTGGATGTAGTAACCCAGGGTATTAGAGATCAGTCTCCATGGTGTATGCTCTTTGCAGATGACATTGTACAGTGTAGCAACAGACGAGAGGTAGTGGAGGAGAAGCTTGAGGAGTGGAGAAGAGTGTTGGAGGATAGAGGACTGAAAATCAGCAGGAAGAAGACATAGTACATGATGTTGAGAGATGATGAGGATGGGGAGGTCAATTTGCAGGGGAAGGTGTTGAAAAGAGTTGAAAAGTTCAAGTACTTAGGATCAACAGTAGCAGAGGATGGTAACCTAGAGTCAGAAATAACCCACAGAATACAAGCGGGATGGAAGAACTGGAAGAAAGTGTCTGGGGTGCTGTGCGACAGGAGAATAGGGATTAAGTTGAGGGGTAAAGTGCATAAGACAGTTGTGAGACCTGCGATGATGTATGGAGTAGAGATATGGGCAATAAAGAAGACACAACAGAAAAAACTGGATGTGGCAGAGATGAGGATGTTGAGATAGATGTTTGGGGTGACAAGTAGCGATAAGATCAGAAACGAGGTAATAAGAGGTACCTCAAAAGTTAGAGAAATATCATATAAGATACAAGAAAGTAGACTAAGATGGTATGGTCATGTCGTTAGGAGGGATGAACAGTATGGTGGGAGGAGGGTGATGGAAATGGATATACAGGGTAGGAGAAGGAGAGTGAGACCAAACTGTAGGTGGATGGATTGCATCAATGACGACCTGAGGTCTATAGGTTTGTTGGGTGATGAGGTATGGGACAGAAACAAATGGAGAAAACTGGCCAGAAACGTTGACCCCGCCTAAAAGTGGGAAAAGATGTAGACGAAGAGGAAGATAACTGTAAATACGATCTAATTTACACTCAAATGCACAGCTGTATACGTATATATATCAAGTTAATGGCTTTATTTATTTATTTTTTATATACAATTGGTTATATTGAATTTAAAAAGAAAAATACCAAACACATAGCTTAAATATGATTTTATTTGAAATAGTTTGTTAAGAGTTGTGTAAGATATAGGCATCATGCGGCATTAGGAGATGGAGAAGGACCACCGCCCAGTTTATTCTTGCCCGCCATATTGTGTCTAGTGCTTTCGTTTGCTCTCTCATTGTGTTCGCTCGTTACTGACTTTACTATGCCTCCCAAGTGTGTTAGTGATACTTCTGATGGCAGTGCCACTAAGAAAGGAAAAGCCATCACCAAGGAAATTAAAATTGAAGAGGCTAAGCATGCTGAAAAGGGAAAATTTTCTATGAGCATTGGCCGCAATCTCAGATTAGCCCTTACAACAGTGGCCATGATCATCAAACCACTTGAGTAAAGGTAAGCACAGTTTTGTATAATTTTTTATGTTAAAAGTGTAGTTTTATTATACAGTATCTTACAATAAGAAAATACAGTACAGTATTTTTTCTTTAGATTATGTACTGTACTGTATTCTCTTTTGACTCAACTGCCCGTCTCTCAGCACCTGCCCCTCCAATATCTGTGTCTTACAGTGAGAACACTTTATTTCTACGGATTAATGTTAATTTTAAAGGTAAACAATACAATTAAGATTAGTTTTAGTATTTTTTATTATTAATTACAAACATTGAGTTTTTTCCAATGTTTTAAATGATATATTTTTAACATAGGTGGGGGGACCTAGGTTCGAATTTAGGGGAATTCCGACTTACGTCAAAATCCACTTTAAGTCCGCTGTCAGAAACAGAACCCTGACATCATATGGGGACCCCATATATATATATATATATATATATATATATATATATATATATATATATATATATATACACACAGTGATCCTTCGCTGGATCGCGTTTTCACTGTACCACGTTTTATTTTTTGGCAAATTATTTTTTTTTGGGGGGGGTATATGCAAAAATATTTAAATATTAAAAAAATAAAAATTCTCAGTATTTTCATTTTTTAATTGAAAAGAAAACATATTTCATTATCTAATTGATAAAAAAAAAATTTATTTCCCAGCCTACGAATAATAAAACAGTAAAAAATAGTAAAAAACATAAATTTAGATATACGTACATACAGTACTGTATAACTCACAGTATTGCATCATGCGAAATAGTGTCCGATAGCGTACAATGTATTGGGGTCGCAGCTACGTGAGCTAGCATATATATTTATATTTCCAGTAGTTTCATGATTTTATTGATAAAAAAATGTATTTCTTAGACTTAGACTTATAAAACAGTAAAATATAGTAAAAAAACATAAATACTAACAGTATTGCAACATGTAAAATACGATAACGCTATCAGCGTTTCGGACAAAGGCTCGTTCAGTCTAACTCACATGTGCGCCGTTCACGTTGTGCTTATTAATACGTTTTGCTTGTGTCCGATAGCGTACAATGTATTGGGGCCGCAGCTACGTGAGCTAGCATATATATTTATATTTCCAGTAGTTTCATGATTTTATTGATAAAAAAACGTATTTCTTAGCCTAAGAATAATAAAACTGTAAAAAATAGTAAAAAACATAATTATTAACAGTATGGCAACATGTAAAATACGATACCGCTATCAGCGTTTCGGACAAAGGCTCGTTCAGTCTAACTCACGTGTGTGCCGTTCACGTTGTGCTTATTAATACATTTTGCTTGTGATTTTTTTACTCGCATATTTTAACCTTTGCAATGCCTCCCAAGCATCCTTCATCTTCTAAGGCTTCTTGTAGTGAGCCTAAGTGGCAAAGGAAAATGTTAACCATAACAGATAAGGTAAGTTTACCTATTACGTACATATAAATTTACGATGCATGCTGTTATTTATAAAGTAAAGGGTGGTTTTTTAACAGTGCAGGGAGGGTTTATACAGTAAATGTAAAAATAATTGTAAAATACTTATGTACATGAGTATGTCATATAAATTTACGCTTGCATGCTGTTATTTATGAAGTAAAGGGTGATTTGTTAACAGTAAACGGAGGGTTTATACAGTTTATACGG
>JAXCGZ010010238.1:37500-40261 GCA_037179515.1 Halocaridina rubra | reverse complement strand
TTAAGATGGCATAAGCTAAATTGAATTCTTAGTTTTGCTATCGAATATAAAATTTAAAAATGAGCACTCCTTTTTACAGATGCTTAGGCTCAGAAAATACAACTGTATGCTGGCCAAATCCGTTATGAGCAACAGACTTAATAGAACTCATCTTTCTTTAGCGGCTCCAAGTAGCTGCCAGTCTTGTATATCGCTAAATACATAGCAACCATCCCAGTCGATGAACTACACCAGATGAGAAGTATTTTGAATCATGTATTTTTTCTAATACTGGGCGATGGTGTATTTTTTTTAAGCAAAAGATGAAGGAGTGGCTCGAGCAGAGCAGCTTGTAAGAATCTGTTGATGAGGGTGTATCAGGAAAGTGTAGGACACACTTCTGGCTAGCATGGTATGAGGTGATTTAGCGGAATATCACCGCGGAAGAAAATGCAGTCCTCAGCGTGTACAATTTCACAATATAAATACGGAACATTGATCAAAAGGCATTCATTGCTTTCCTTCTTTCTCTTAACTTGGTCACTCAGCCATAGTTCATGTAAGAACTTATCAAGCAATTTCATAATTTAAAAATAAATCCGTAATTTTCACTAATTTTTGCTTCAGTATCAAATACAATCAAATTACCTGTCTCAAAAAAAATTTGTTTTCACAGGAATTCTAATAAACGCTACTTTTCTCTCTAGGAAATTTTTACTGTGAGGACAATATTTAGAGAATATTTATGGACTCTTAAGAAAATGCTTCCCATATGTAGAATATACCCGTGATATTGCAATAGACACACTTTTAAATACATTTTAAAAAACAAATGTATTTATACATTTGTCGGTGTGTGAGGGAACTACAAAGAGTTTTGAAAGTTGTACATTAGTGTATATTAATACATTAATACAATTTTGCCTATATGCAGGAGTATCCATAACACAAATAATTCCTTGGTATTAAGTAAAGCAATGAATTTAAATTAATCATAAAAACAAGGATAACATTTGTAATTAATATTCGGTAAATATTTTACTTACTACTAATTGCGAATATCGTGTATCGATAACATCAAGCATTATAAAAACCACCGCCTTATCCATAAAGCGTTAGTCGCTGAAGAGATTCCTTTTGACGATGCAGGATATTCTATTGGGTTTGACACACAGTTGCATATCTGATGAAGAATTAATTGTTGCATTGTGCATCCATCTGGAATAAAACAGATCCAGTCTTCAAAGAGATGCTCAAAGACATCATCTCTTGATGGCAACAATGTCTCCCCTCTCTATATTGCTTAGAAGTGATAACGCGAGAAGAGTATTTATATCAAAAGAAGATAGAATATAATTCATAAATATAATAGTCTGCTATAATAAACACAAAACAATTGCTTATTAAATATTTAAGTTGCTGCTACTGATGCTGTGTTTTCTGTCAATATTCATTATTTAGCACAGCATTAATTAGTTCTTAATTGCTAAGTAAACAAAGGCCTTGATATAACACATATTAAGGCTGCTTAAATTATTTATACCTTTGTATTAAGTTGAATTTTTTAAGTTGATAATACTGAATGAAACACTTTGACCTCAGATCAGTTCTTTTTAGATCCTTTCGTGCATCAGATTCGATTAGGGCTAACTAATGAAGGTGAACCTAGGAAACTTATTTTCACTTATCCAGATTTGGAAAAAAAGTTGAAATGCTGAGCTTGGTGTTATTCACACTCATCAGAATGACATGAGTTTGTCGTAGTTCGAATTTGATGCATTTATTTCATGCCTAGACATTTGTAATGTTAATATGTTATCATATATGAAAACATGAAAAACAGATTTTTCTCATATCCGGATTCGATCCTAAGCAAATTTCAACTCAAGTAACTATATTTCAAGCTTAATGCCATTCATTAAAGTTGCAAATAATGAACTTCTCTAGATCATCAAGATTATATATTTAATCATAGTTCCTAGTCTTGTTTCAAGTCTAAGTCTCTTGCTCCTGATTATATCACATTTAGCTACTCTAGACAGCCATCTTTAGATTCTCATTTCAACTATATCTATTTTCCTTTTATGCTTCTCGTTTACCGGCTTACTCTATATCCAACCATCAATTCTTATCTTACTACAGTCCTGTACAATTTGCCTCTGATTCCCACGCTAAGCCATTGAGTGCATAGCACTCCTAATAGCTTTTTCAAGTTCCTCCACCATAAATGCACTATAAGATATGCTGATCAAACTCTCCCAGTTCTTCTACCATTATTCAGGGTTTTTAATCTTCCCCACTCTCTTTGCTTTCCCTGTTTGCTGCTTATAGTTATATATATGATATTCTTCTTGGTCTTTTGCTATTTACTCTTCATATCATTCAAATTCTCTGTTTTGTATAACATATGAGTTGGCTCTGTGGAACATGACGTCATCACCATATACCATGCAAAATGAAGCAAATCCAATATATATTGAAAACAAAAATGCTATCCCAATAAAGGATTTAGTGTGGTTTTTATATGCTATTACAAAGTAAAATACTTTTGGTGATAATGAAAACTCTACATCGCAGGCCTGTAAATTATGTCGATGTTAATTGGCTATTCCAGTCACGTAGCCACTTTTTTATGATTGTGACACAAGGAAGGACCCAAAAAATAAATAAATCTACCCTCATCATAAAGAAAAACAGAGACGGGGAGTGAAGAATGTTCGGCATTGATGTAGGCAAAGAAAGAGAACCGTAACTGAAGAAATACTTAACGTCGAAGTATCCT
>JAXCGZ010010238.1:22500-30000 GCA_037179515.1 Halocaridina rubra | reverse complement strand
TCGAACCTAGGACTTATAATTACTAAGTCAAGGCGCTACCAACTACACACCACAGAAGGTATAAAAGGAACCCAACCTTATAGCTTATATCTGCTATACTTGGGGATGAACGCATTCTAACTGAATGCCACTATGTTCATATTACAGATTCCCCAACCTCACTCGTGGCTTCATTGTAGCATTTAATTCAATTCCCAATCTCATTCGGGTCATACAATAACCAAGCAAGCACATTACATATGTGAAAACATGAATAATTTTTTTACCCCGTTCGGGACTCGAACTTAGGACTTATAATTACTAAGTCAAGGCGCTACCAACTACACACCACAGAAGGTATAAAAGGAACCCAACCTTATAGCTTATATCAGCTATACTTGGGGATGAACGCATTCTAACTGAATGCCACTATGTTCATATTACAGATTCCCCAACCTCACTCGTGGCTTCATTGTAGCATTTAATTCAATTCCCAATCTCATTCGGGTCATACAATAACCAAGCAAGCAAATTACATATGTGAAAACATGAATAATTTTTTTACCCCGACCGGGACTCGAACCTAGGACTTATAATTACTAAGTCAAGGCGCTACCAACTACACACCACAGAAGGTATAAAAGGAACCCAACCTTATAGCTTATATCTGCTATACTTGGGGATGAACGCATTCTAGCTGAATGCCACTATGTTCATATTACAGATTCCCCAACCTCACTCGTGGCTTCATTTTAGCATTTAATTCAATTCCCAATCTCATTCGGGTCATACAATAACCAAGCAAGCACATTACATATGTGAAAACATGAATAATTTTTTTACCCCGACCGGGACTCGAACCTAGGACTTATAATTACTAAGTCAAGGCGCTACCAACTACACACCACAGAAGGTATAAAAGGAACCCAACCTTATAGCTTATATCTGCTATACTTGGGGATGAACGCATTCTAACTGAATGCCACTATGTTCATATTACAGATTCCCCAACCTCACTCGTGGCTTCATTGTAGCATTTAATTCAATTCCCAATCTCATTCGGGTCATACAATAACCAAGCAAGCACATTACATATGTGAAAACATGAATAATTTTTTTACCCCGACCGGGACTCGAACCTAGGACTTATAATTACTAAGTCAAGGCGCTACCAACTACACACCACAGAAGGTATAAAAGGAACCCAACCTTATAGCTTATATCTGCTATACTTGGGGATGAACGCATTCTAACTGAATGCCACTATGTTCATATTACAGATTCCCCAACCTCACTCGTGGCTTCATTGTAGCATTTAATTCAATTCCCAATCTCATTCGGGTCATACAATAACCAAGCAAGCACATTACATATGTGAAAACATGAATAATTTTTTTACCCCGACCGGGACTCGAACCTAGGTCTTATAATTACTAAGTCAAGGCGCTACCAACTACACACCACAGAAGGTATAAAAGGAACCCAACCTTATAGCTTATATCTGCTATACTTGGGGATGAACGCATTCAAACTGAATGCCACTATGTTCATATTACAGATTCCCCAACCTCACTCGTGGCTTCATTGTAGCATTTAATTCAATTCCCAATCTCATTCGGGTCATACAATAACCAAGCAAGCAAATTACATATGTGAAAACATGAATAATTTTTTTACCCCGACCGGGACTCGAACCTAGGACTTATAATTACTAAGTCAAGGCGCTACCAACTACACACCACAGAAGGTATAAAAGGAACCCAACCTTATAGCTTATATCTGCTATACTTGGGGATGAACGCATTCTAACTGATTGCCACTATGTTCATATTACAGATTCCCCAACCTCACTCGTGGCTTCATTGTAGCATTTAATTCAATTCCCAATCTCATTCGGGTCATACAATAACCAAGAAAGCACATTACATATGTGAAAACATGAATAATTTTTTTACCCCGACCGGGACTCGAACCTAGGACTTATAATTACTAAGTCAAGGCGCTACCAACTACACACCACAGAAGGTATAAAAGGAACCCAACCTTATAGCTTATATCTGCTATACTTGGGGATGAACGCATTCTAACTGAATGCCACTATGTTCATATTACAGATTCCCCAACCTCACTCGTGGCTTCATTGTAGCATTTAATTCAATTCCCAATCTCATTCGGGTCATACAATAACCAAGCAAGCACATTACATATGTGAAAACATGAATAATTTTTTTACCCCGACCGGGACTCGAACCTAGGACTTATAATTACTAAGTCAAGGCGCTACCAACTACACACCACAGAAGGTATAAAAGGAACCCAACCTTATAGCTTATATCTGCTATACTTGGGGATGAACGCATTCTAACTGAATGCCACTATGTTCATATTACAGATTCCCCAACCTCACTCGTGGCTTCATTGTAGCATTTAATTCAATTCCCAATCTCATTCGGGTCATACAATAACCAAGCAAGCACATTACATATGTGAAAACATGAATAATTTTTTTACCCCGACCGGGACTCGAACCTAGGTCTTATAATTACTAAGTCAAGGCGCTACCAACTACACACCACAGAAGGTATAAAAGGAACCCAACCTTATAGCTTATATCTGCTATACTTGGGGATGAACGCATTCAAACTGAATGCCACTATGTTCATATTACAGATTCCCCAACCTCACTCGTGGCTTCATTGTAGCATTTAATTCAATTCCCAATCTCATTCGGGTCATACAATAACCAAGCAAGCACATTACATATGTGAAAACATGAATAAAAAAAAAAATTATGTTTTCACATATGTAATGTGCTTGCTTGGTTATTGTATGACCCGAATGAGATTGGGAATTGAATTAAATGCTACAATGAAGCCACGAGTGAGGTTGGGGAATCTGTAATATGAACATAGTGGCATTCAGTTAGAATGCGTTCATCCCCAAGTATAGCAGATATAAGCTATAAGGTTGGGTTCCTTTTATACCTTCTGTGGTGTGTAGTTGGTAGCGCCTTGACTTAGTAATTATAAGTCCTAGGTTCGAGTCCCGGTCGGGGTAAAAAAATTATTCATGTTTTCACATATGTAATGTGCTTGCTTGGTTATTGTATGACCCGAATGAGATTGGGAATTGAATTAAATGCTACAATGAAGCCACGAGTGAGGTTGGGGAATCTGTAATATGAACATAGTGGCATTCAGTTAGAATGCGTTCATCCCCAAGTATAGCAGATATAAGCTATAAGGTTGGGTTCCTTTTATACCTTCTGTGGTGTGTAGTTGGTAGCGCCTTGACTTAGTAATTATAAGTCCTAGGTTCGAGTCCCGGTCGGGGTAAAAAAATTATTCATGTTTTCACATATGTAATGTGCTTGCTTGGTTATTGCATGACCCGAATGAGATTGGGAATTGAATTAAATGCTACAATGAAGCCACGAGTGAGGTTGGGGAATCTGTAATATGAACATAGTGGCATTCAGTTAGAATGCGTTCATCCCCAAGTATAGCAGATATAAGCTATAAGGTTGGGTTCCTTTTATACCTTCTGTGGTGTGTAGTTGGTAGCGCCTTGACTTAGAAATTATAAGTCCTAGGTTCGAGTCCCGGTCGGGGTAAAAAAATTATTCATGTTTTCACATATGTAATGTGCTTGCTTGGTTATTGTATGACCTGAATGAGATTGGGAATTGAATTAAATGCTACAATGAAGCCACGAGTGAGGTTGGGGAATCTGTAATATGAACATAGTGGCATTCAGTTAGAATGCGTTCATCCCCAAGTATAGCAGATATAAGCTATAAGGTTGGGTTCCTTTTATACCTTCTGTGGTGTGTAGTTGGTAGCGCCTTGACTTAGTAATTATAAGTCCTAGGTTCGAGTCCCGGTCGGGGTAAAAAAATTATTCATGTTTTCACATATGTAATTTGCTTGCTTGGTTATTGTATGACCCGAATGAGATTGGGAATTGAATTAAATGCTACAATGAAGCCACGAGTGAGGTTGGGGAATCTGTAATATGAACATAGTGGCATTCAGTTAGAATGCGTTCATCCCCAAGTATAGCTGATATAAGCTATAAGGTTGGGTTCCTTTTATACCTTCTGTGGTGTGTAGTTGGTAGCGCCTTGACTTAGTAATTATAAGTCCTAAGTTCGAGTCCCGAACGGGGTAAAAAAATTATTCATGTTTTCACATATGTAATGTGCTTGCTTGGTTAGTGTATGACCCGAATGAGATTGGGAATTGAATTAAATGCTACAATGAAGCCACGAGTGAGGTTGGGGAATCTGTAATATGAACATAGTGGCATTCAGTTAGAATGCGTTCATCCCCAAGTATAGCAGATATAAGCTATAAGGTTGGGTTCCTTTTATACCTTCTGTGGTGTGTAGTTGGTAGCGCCTTGACTTAGTAATTATAAGACCTAGGTTCGAGTCCCGGTCGGGGTAAAAAAATTATTCATGTTTTCACATATGTAATGTGCTTGCTTGGTTATTGTATGACCCGAATGAGATTGGGAATTGAATTAAATGCTACAATGAAGCCACGAGTGAGGTTGGGGAATCTGTAATATGAACATAGTGGCATTCAGTTAGAATGCGTTCATCCCCAAGTATAGCAGATATAAGCTATAAGGTTGGGTTCCTTTTATACCTTCTGTGGTGTGTAGTTGGTAGCGCCTTGACTTAGTAATTATAAGTCCTAGGTTCGAGTCCCGGTCGGGGTAAAAAAATTATTCATGTTTTCACATATGTAATGTGCTTGCTTGGTTATTGTATGACCCGAATGAGATTGGGAATTGAATTAAATGCTACAATGAAGCCACGAGTGAGGTTGGGGAATCTGTAATATGAACATAGTGGCATTCAGTTTGAATGCGTTCATCCCCAAGTATAGCAGATATAAGCTATAAGGTTGGGTTCCTTTTATACCTTCTGTGGTGTGTAGTTGGTAGCGCCTTGACTTAGTAATTATAAGACCTAGGTTCGAGTCCCGGTCGGGGTAAAAAAATTATTCATGTTTTCACATATGTAATGTGCTTGCTTGGTTATTGTATGACCCGAATGAGATTGGGAATTGAATTAAATGCTACAATGAAGCCACGAGTGAGGTTGGGGAATCTGTAATATGAACATAGTGGCATTCAGTTAGAATGCGTTCATCCCCAAGTATAGCAGATATAAGCTATAAGGTTGGGTTCCTTTTATACCTTCTGTGGTGTGTAGTTGGTAGCGCCTTGACTTAGTAATTATAAGTCCTAGGTTCGAGTCCCGGTCGGGGTAAAAAAATTATTCATGTTTTCACATATGTAATGTGCTTGCTTGGTTATTGTATGACCCGAATGAGATTGGGAATTGAATTAAATGCTACAATGAAGCCACGAGTGAGGTTGGGGAATCTGTAATATGAACATAGTGGCATTCAGTTAGAATGCGTTCATCCCCAAGTATAGCAGATATAAGCTATAAGGTTGGGTTCCTTTTATACCTTCTGTGGTGTGTAGTTGGTAGCGCCTTGACTTAGTAATTATAAGTCCTAGGTTCGAGTCCCGGTCGGGGTAAAAAAATTATTCATGTTTTCACATATGTAATGTGCTTGCTTGGTTATTGTATGACCCGAATGAGATTGGGAATTGAATTAAATGCTACAATGAAGCCACGAGTGAGGTTGGGGAATCTGTAATATGAACATAGTGGCATTCAGTTAGAATGCGTTCATCCCCAAGTATAGCAGATATAAGCTATAAGGTTGGGTTCCTTTTATACCTTCTGTGGTGTGTAGTTGGTAGCGCCTTGACTTAGAAATTATAAGTCCTAGGTTCGAGTCCCGGTCGGGGTAAAAAAATTATTCATGTTTTCACATATGTAATGTGCTTGCTTGGTTATTGTATGACCTGAATGAGATTGGGAATTGAATTAAATGCTACAATGAAGCCACGAGTGAGGTTGGGGAATCTGTAATATGAACATAGTGGCATTCAGTTAGAATGCGTTCATCCCCAAGTATAGCAGATATAAGCTATAAGGTTGGGTTCCTTTTATACCTTCTGTGGTGTGTAGTTGGTAGCGCCTTGACTTAGTAATTATAAGTCCTAGGTTCGAGTCCCGGTCGGGGTAAAAAAATTATTCATGTTTTCACATATGTAATTTGCTTGCTTGGTTATTGTATGACCCGAATGAGATTGGGAATTGAATTAAATGCTACAATGAAGCCACGAGTGAGGTTGGGGAATCTGTAATATGAACATAGTGGCATTCAGTTAGAATGCGTTCATCCCCAAGTATAGCTGATATAAGCTATAAGGTTGGGTTCCTTTTATACCTTCTGTGGTGTGTAGTTGGTAGCGCCTTGACTTAGTAATTATAAGTCCTAAGTTCGAGTCCCGAACGGGGTAAAAAAATTATTCATGTTTTCACATATGTAATGTGCTTGCTTGGTTAGTGTATGACCCGAATGAGATTGGGAATTGAATTAAATGCTACAATGAAGCCACGAGTGAGGTTGGGGAATCTGTAATATGAACATAGTGGCATTCAGTTAGAATGCGTTCATCCCCAAGTATAGCAGATATAAGCTATAAGGTTGGGTTCCTTTTATACCTTCTGTGGTGTGTAGTTGGTAGCGCCTTGACTTAGTAATTATAAGACCTAGGTTCGAGTCCCGGTCGGGGTAAAAAAATTATTCATGTTTTCACATATGTAATGTGCTTGCTTGGTTATTGTATGACCCGAATGAGATTGGGAATTGAATTAAATGCTACAATGAAGCCACGAGTGAGGTTGGGGAATCTGTAATATGAACATAGTGGCATTCAGTTAGAATGCGTTCATCCCCAAGTATAGCAGATATAAGCTATAAGGTTGGGTTCCTTTTATACCTTCTGTGGTGTGTAGTTGGTAGCGCCTTGACTTAGTAATTATAAGTCCTAGGTTCGAGTCCCGGTCGGGGTAAAAAAATTATTCATGTTTTCACATATGTAATGTGCTTGCTTGGTTATTGTATGACCCGAATGAGATTGGGAATTGAATTAAATGCTACAATGAAGCCACGAGTGAGGTTGGGGAATCTGTAATATGAACATAGTGGCATTCAGTTTGAATGCGTTCATCCCCAAGTATAGCAGATATAAGCTATAAGGTTGGGTTCCTTTTATACCTTCTGTGGTGTGTAGTTGGTAGCGCCTTGACTTAGTAATTATAAGACCTAGGTTCGAGTCCCGGTCGGGGTAAAAAAATTATTCATGTTTTCACATATGTAATGTGCTTGCTTGGTTATTGTATGACCCGAATGAGATTGGGAATTGAATTAAATGCTACAATGAAGCCACGAGTGAGGTTGGGGAATCTGTAATATGAACATAGTGGCATTCAGTTAGAATGCGTTCATCCCCAAGTATAGCAGATATAAGCTATAAGGTTGGGTTCCTTTTATACCTTCTGTGGTGTGTAGTTGGTAGCGCCTTGACTTAGTAATTATAAGTCCTAGGTTCGAGTCCCGGTCGGGGTAAAAAAATTATTCATGT
>JAXCGZ010010238.1:0-15000 GCA_037179515.1 Halocaridina rubra | reverse complement strand
TGGGAGCTTGTGGTCTTGCATGAACAGGTCGCCTCCTTGTGTCACTTTGCACTCCAGGTACTCCGATTTCTGTCTGCTCACCTTCAGTCCGTAATCCTCCAGCAAACCCCTCCATAGCTCCAACCTCTCTTGCAATTCTTCACGGCTCTCGGAGACCAAAACAATATCGTCTGCAAAGAGCATGCTCCATGGTACCTCCTTTGTCACTTCCTCCACCATCACATCCATGAGAAGGTTAAATAGATAGGGGCTAAGAGCTGATCCCTGATGGAGTCCAACTTTCACCTGAAAAGGCTCTGTAGTGCCAACTGTACTTCTTACTCTTGTTGTGGCTTCCCTGTATATGTCCTGAACTATCTTGACATACTTCTCCTTCACTCCCTTCGACCTCATACTCCTCCACACCTCGCTTCTCGGGACCCGATCATAAGCTTTTTCCAGGTCAATAAACGCCATGTACAGCCCTCTTTGCTTATCTCTATATTTTTCCATTGTCTGCCTCATTGCGAATACTGCATCCATTGTTCCTCGACCTTTCATAAAACCAAACTGCTCACTACAAACTTCTGTCTCCTCCCTCAGCCTTTTATCCAACACTCTTTCCAGCAGTTTCATAGTGTGAGATGTTAGCTTAATTCCTCTATAGTTGTTGCAACACTGGATGTCTCCCTTTTCTTTGAAAATCGGTACCATTATACTATCTCTTCACTCGTTCGGGATAGTCTCTTCCTTCATCACCATGTTCAGGAACTTTGTCAGCACCCGTATCCCTTCTTCGCCCAAACTCTTCCATACCTCTGCACGAATCTGGTCTGGCCCTACTGACTTTCCATTTTTCATCTTCTTCAACGCTTCTCTGACTTCCGCCTCACTCACAGGGTCTACCTCTCCCTCCATTCCCACTCCTCCACCTCTTCGTATTCTTGGATTTTCCTGATTTAGAAGTTCTTCGTAGTAGTCCCTCCACCGCATTTTAATCATGTCGGGGTCAGTAAGCACTCTTCCGTTCTTATCCTTGATTTGCTTTATTGATGTTAGGTCCTTTGTCGATCTGTTCCTTTCTTTTGCTAACTTATAGATTCTCTTCTGTCCCTCCTTTGTTTCAAGGTTCTCATACATATCCTGCAGTGCTGCTGCACGCGCCTGTGCTACAGCCCTCTTCGCCTCCATATTTGCATCTTTCAACATAGCTTTACGCTCCTCTGTTCTTTCCTTGTCGTAAGCTTTCTTCATCTCTTTCTTCTTTTCTATCTTCTCTTTGCAATTTGAGGACCACCACCAAGACTCTTTTCCCTTTCTCGGCTTCTTTCCAGATGACTTTCTGAGGACTTCCTCTGCCGTACTCCTGATCACTTCACTGTTCCTTTAGTTCTTGCACAGCATAATCTATATTAGGTGAGAAATGCATATTTCACTGTATTGAAGCAGAGGGCTATCAATATATTGCTAAAAGTAGGATAGAAGATTCGATAATGCATATTAGATTCAAAATATTTGAAAAAGAGGTTTTGGGACGATATATTGTTTTATAGTCTGCATATAGGAATTAGTCGAATATCTAAAAGTTAAAATTGGACTTATTTTAAAAAGGCAGAGGAGTTAGACAATTAACCAAAGGGTAAATGCATATATTAGCCTCATCTGGGAGGAAATTGACTAATATATATTGTTAATTTACACATTACACCTAGCGTAGGAAGATTCTTCTGTGTAATTCCTAATAAAATAGTCATTCTTCATAGAAGAGGAAGTACAAAAAGCTCAACAAATAGTTATAGTTAATGAAATAAATGCATGAGTGTATCAGTAAAGTATTAAATAAATAAAAAAATAGATAAAAAAGAAAATAAGTAGAATAATTAACAAAGACTCGATACATAATTAATTTCGTCTTCCCAAAAATCATAACAATATTATATAATGACATATATGAAGAGTCTATTAATTCTGTATATGTCAGTAATATTAGATAAAAGCTACTCTGGTGACAGTCTTCTCTACTGATGTGATCATTAGATCATTATTTTAGGATATGACATTTATGCATATGCATATATAGATATTGCTTCTCACTCAGGATGTACTGGGTCACTATTGAACAAAGTTACTACGCTGTTAACTAAATGTGGAGGCATCCCTCTCATGATTGCTCATATAATTCCAATAGATTTGGTTGGTTTCTAAATTTTAAGATATCTATATTGGAGGCAAAGGTTCATGACCTAAGTCTCCAGCAATGGCAAAAACGTGTACTAAGAAGCTGCCATTTATATATATATATATATATATATATATATATATATATATATATATATATATATATATATATATATATATATATATATATATATATATATATATATATATATATATATATATATATATATATATATATATATATATATATATATATATATATATATATATATATATATATATATATATATATATATATATATATATATATATATATATATATATAAATATATATATATATATATATATATATATATATATATATATATATATATATATATATATATATATATATATATATATATATATATATATATATATATATATATATATATATATATATATATATATATATATATATATATATATATATATATATATATATATATATATATATATATATATATATATATATATATATAAATATATATATATATATATATATATATATATATATATATATATATATATATATATATATATATATATATATATATATATATATATATATATATATATATATATATATATATGTGTGTGTGTGTGTGTGTGTTTGTCAGTTTTAGTGTATGCTTGCTTGTATGTATATGTACATATATATAGTACACTGCTACTCTGACAGGAGAACAACATATATGCGATGTACACTTTATCAATACTAAATTTGTAATGGTTTCCTGGGAATGCAGAATTACGGGAAGCAAACATTTTATCCAATAAATATGAGCTGGGCTAAAAGGGAATTCGTGTTGGATTGTCGAACTCACCATTATTCATCGAGGTCGAGTCTTCCCTAATGTGATTTTTTTATTGATTACATATATATATATATATATATATATATATATATATATATATATATATATATATATATATATATATATATATATATATATATATATATATATATATATATATATATATATATATATATATATATATATATATATATATATATATATATATATATATATATATATATATATATATATATATATATATATATATATATATATATATATATATATATATATATATATATATATATATATATATATATATATATATATATATATATATATATATATATATATATATATATATATATATATATATATATATATATATATATATATATGTATATATATATATATATGTATATATATATATATATATTTATATATATATATATATATATATATATATATATATATATATATATATATATATATATATATATATATATATATATATATATATATATATATATATATATATATATATATATATATATATATATATATATATATATATATATATATATATATATATATATATATATATATATATATATATATATATATATATATATATATATATATATATATATATATATATATATATATATATATATATATATATATATATATATATATATATATATATATATATATATATATATATATATATATATATATATATATATATATATATATATATATATATATATATATATATATATATATATATATATATATATATATATATATATATATATATATATATATATATATATATATATATATATATATATATATATATATATATATATATATATATATATATATATATATATATATATATATATATATATATATATATATATATATATATATATATATATATATATATATATATATATATATATATATATATAAGTGTGTGTGTGTGTGAGTATGTATACACACACACACACATGGCGGCATTACAACAAACACAATCAGTTACCAGGAATAAAGTATAAAACTTAAACAAAACTTATATGGATAAAAAATACTGCAGATTATTGTTGGTAATATATATATATATATATATATATATATATATATATATATATATATATATATATATATATATATATATATATATATATATATATATATATATATATATATATATATATATATATATATACATATATATATACATATATATATATATATATATATATATATATATATATATATATATATATATATATATATATATATATATATATATATATATATATATATATATATATATATATATATATATATATATATATATATATATATATATATATATATATATATATATATATATATATATATATATATATATATATATATATATATATATATATATATATATATATATATATATATATATATATATATATATATATATATATATATATATATATATATATATATATATATATATATATATATATATATATATATATATATATATATATATATATATATATATATATATACATATGTAAATATACATATATATATACATATATATATATATATATATATATATATATATATATATATATATATATATATATATATATATATATATATATATATATATATATATATATATATATATATATATATATATATATATATATATATATATATATATATATATATATATATATATATATATATATATATATATATATATATATATATATATATATATATATATGTATATATTTAGTCAGCGAGACTGTCCAAAATATTAAATATTAAAGGAAAATATTGAGAATACTTTTGAGAGGGTAAAAAAAGAAGCTGTCCTGTCTTGCCTTGTAGGAAGTTTAGCAGAGTTGCCAGAAGCGAAGCCATCACATCACATTACCTAAGTTTTGTGTAAATTGGGGAGAGCTCTTACAGCTGCTTACCTCGCCCTGTGGATCCATATATTGATAAAATCAATATCCTTCCCATCTAAATTAACTTAATGGTTAGCTTGTTATACAAAATTATTGAATAATTAAATAAATACAAAATATACAACTGTCAACAGTACTGATTTAAGTTGCCAAGTAGCACAGCTGTCTTATTTTTACTTTTGTTTTTGCATTGTTCTCTTTTATTATTATAATTTTTTTTTATAAGACTGACTTAGATTTAGAGTTTTATCCCGTGATAACATTCCTTGGTTAACAAGTGATTAATACTTGTTTTTTCTTCTGAAATGACCAGTTTATCAGTTGAGAAGGATATATAGCTGAGACAAGTGAGTGTCTCTGTAGATGCAATTTGAGCTTTCCCTCAAGTGGACTTTTGCTTTACATTTTTTCTTCTTCTCAAATTACCAAAGTCAAATTTTAACTTAGGATGTGTGTTACCATAAAAGACATGAACTGAGTAACGAAATAGTACTCATATGAAGACATGGAAATTCTGTGTGAAGCTTCAATAGAACTTTTCTCTCTCTTTTGTTTTCTTCTCTCTACATTATGTGAAAGAGAAAAATTCAAATTGAGGCCATCTCTGTCCCTAATCCAACATCCAATGGTCGGGGGAGGGGTGGTAGATGATCTCCAGGGGATGTAGCAGGAGGATAAATGGCTGTTAGGAGATTGAAATAAAAAGTCTAGGAATTAGAGACACTGGTTATAAACCTTGATAATAAAATTCAGAATATGGATAGAGAAATGAAGAAGAATGAAACACTCTAAGAGGAAATAAGATTTTTAGAGGAATCAAATAAAGCACAAGGGCAAGAAAGAAAAGAACAAGAAAATGAGTAAAGAAGCTGGAAGGGGAAAAATTCAACTAGAAAACAGAATTTCTAAACAAAAAGATAACAAACAACTGAATGATAACCTGAAAGAATTATATATTAGTTCACTGCTCTCTTTTGAGAGAAACAAGATTGCAGCTAGGAATGTCCATATTAAGGAAATCATTGAACAGTTAAAGAAAGAGTTTACGGAGCTGAATACGGAGCATGATGCCATGAAATCTTCCTTTGCTGATGCACAAAATGGACTGTGGCAGTAACAGAGGCTGTGAAGGAGGTGACACTGGAATACGAACAAACAGTTGATTATAGAAAAGCATTAGTAAAAATATTAAAGACATTTTGATGGAAAGGGCAGGTGCACTGATTAAACAGGCACTTGATAAAGAAAAGGCAGTGGTAATCTCTGGCATAAGCGAATCGCACGATACCAACATGGCAGGGGAGACTTGAAGAAAATAAAGCTAGGATTATAGATGTGATAAGAAAGCTTGGAGTAGTATATGTTTCTGAGGACAATGTAAACATTCACCAACTAGGTAAATATTCTAGGGAGGGAAAACAAAGACCAACAAAAGTAACCTTTAAGAGAGGGGACATATGTTGAGAAAAATTGATGAGGAAAAAAAGCCTAAAGACCTTCAAGAATTCAAAAAAGTGTTCATTAGACAATACAGAACACTGGAAGAGATGGAAAGGATCAAAAACTTGTTGCAAGAGGCTAGAAGGTTAAATGAGGAAAGAAATGATGAAGAGAAGAAAAAATTTTAATTTCAGAGTTGTTCCACACAAAGGGGAGATAAAGAAGATAATGATTGAAGATCAGGGAATGGGACCCCCATTAAGTTTGCTATTGACAAATACTGATGGATTAACTGGATAGGCATTAGCGGTAAAAGATAGGATTCACAACAGTAAGACATATATAGTAGCAGTTACAGAGACTAAGTTGAGTGAGGACATAAACAGTGTCACCGTTTTTCCTAAGGGCTTCAGAATATTAAGGGTTGAAAGATATGAGATGACTGGTGGAAGGATAGCACTGCTCATAAGTGAAAGGATTCAGGTTTAAGAAATAAAATTTGCTATAGAAAGTGAGTTTAAGAAATTTCTTGTTGCTCGCATAAATACTGGGTCAGAGAGCATTATGATAACTGCCGTATATAATCCACCAAGGAATCAACATAGGCTCGAAGTTTATGTAAAAAGTTATATTGGTACTATTGAAGTCATAAACTCAGTTGCTAATACTGCACGGGAGAGAAAATGTAGAATTTTGATTATGTGAGATTTTAATCATATAGAGATAGGATAAATCTTGACCCACACAGTGGTGAGGACTCATTCAGGGCAAGATGACTAGATTGCATACAAGGGAATTTCCTCCAACAAAATGTTCTGTAATCAACGAGAGCCAGGGTTGGGATGAGCTATCTCTACTTGATCTATTACTCACAGAAAACGTGTTGGACATTGAAAAAATTGAGTATGAACCACCAATTGGAAAGAGTGACCACTGTGTGTTAGTGATGGAGTATATCATTGATGATGTTTTGCCTGAGAGTAGAGACACTGAGGACACGAGGAGGAACTATCCAAAAGAAGATTTTATCAAAATGAATGAGTTTTTTTGTAGTTATTGACTGGAGGACCTTATCTAACAACAATCCTGTACAAGAAATGTGCGATATCTTTTTTGAGAAATATGGGAAGATAGTAGATTGCCTCATACCTGTCACCAAAGTAGGTGTAATTCATGCCAGAGAGTAATGGCTCAATAGTGAGAGTAAAAAAGCTACTTAAAATCTATAAAGGTCTCATCCGATCCTTCTTAAATTACTGCCCATACATCTGAGGTGCTTCTCTATATACTTATCTCCTTGACAGGGTTAAAGCTAAGGTAATCACACTCATTAAGAACCCTTCTCTTATTTATAATCTGGATTCTCTTTCTCTTCGCCTTTAGGCATCATCCCTCTATCTTTTCTACCATTACTACTTCCATCGCTGCTCTGATGAGTTGGCAAGTTGCATCCCTCCCCCACTTCCAAGATTGCATAGCACTCGCTAAGCGGCCTCATTTCACTGGTACTGTTTGGGGATTTGTAGCTCACGGATTGGCCAGTGCAATGACTGCTTCTTTCTTCTTACCTCCAGACTCTGGAAGTCTTTTACCTCCTTCTGCCTTTCCTAATTCTTATTTCCAATCTTCCGTCAAAAAAGTTACCTATCACATTCTCAGGGCCTAATCCGGTCATATATCTACGTTCTCAGTACTTCGACTATTCTTACAAACTGTCCTCTTCCAATTGTGTATCATTACCTCATCTCTATCTTCTCCTTAACCTTTTACTTTTCTTCATATTAATGTTTTCTTCAGTCAGTCTCCAGCTCTGGTGGCAACAAGACTTGCTCTCCTCTGCTAAGTCTTACAGCTTAGCCTCTCCAAGGATCGCCTCCATCACTGCCTACTGCAAAGAAGGATTGTTTTTGCTTCAACTCCTAGAGTTCAACTGAAAATCAAACGCCGACATCTCTAATTCTACTGATAGACCCTGTCTATCAAGAGACACACCCCTTCTGATAGACTCTATCTATCAGAAGACAAACTACAGCTCTAACCCCTTCCCCTACTTACCCCGAACTGTCTGTGGATATGCGGTAGCCCTTGTGGTCTTAAAACTCCACGTGAAGCAGCCAGGTTCATTGCCTCACTAGCCTCGCTCACTCTAGCCAATGAAAACATAGAGTTGGTTGATGCATTCATGTATCTAGGAGTTTACATAGACAGGCACCTTTCCTTAAATCTCAAATCACATATCTCAGAAAAAGAGCACAGAGCAGACTAACCCTTATGAGATATATGACATCTCTCCAAGAAGGAGCAGGTCTTCAGGTCCTGAAGAAATTTTACATGGCCACTATAAGAACCCTGATTACCTACAGCACTCCCTTCCTAACCAACCTCAGTGCACAACAAATCTCCACTATAGAAGTAATCCAGAACAATGCCATGCGCTACCTGCTGGGAGCACCTATGTGGACCAGGATATGCAACTTACAAATGGAAACTAATCTACCTCCTCTATATAGCTGGATAGACGTCTCCAACACCAACTCCATAACAAAGGCTCTTCTATCTGAAAGGAGATCTCACACACTGAAAAGACTGAAAGAGGCCTTCAACAAACATCCAGACCTCCCCATCCCAAACCCTTATGCCGGCCTGCTTCTGAAAAATATACATAAATGCAACATGGCATCTGAATTGGCAAAGATCAACTTAGACAAGCCCTGCACTCACTACAAACCACTAGTCCCATGGAGAGCACACCCAGCAAAATTCAACACCACTAGTCCTCTGGACAGTAAGAAAGCCTGTACAAAGATACAACTGCATGATGCAGCTCTAGCTGCAATCACAAAAACTAACCAAGCAGAAGGCATCTCCTACTACTCAGATGGAACCATCAACACAAGCATCCCTGCAACTGGAGCAGCAGTCTACTCGGAACATTTTACTGCTGCCTGTAACCATACACAACGACTCACTCTCCTCTGTCCAAGCACTACAACAGCAAAAGTTCAAAGAAAATATCAACTTAATTAGCTAGGTCCAAACACTACTAGTTCAACATCAAGAACAAGGAAGACCAGTAACAATCAATTGTATACCCAGCTACATCAACATCCCCAGAAACGACAACGCAGATCAACTTGCCAAGGATGCTGTCTCATGCCACAGCATACAGCATTCTATACAACCCAGCCTACAGCAATACAAATAAAAAACCAAGCTGGCACTACAGAAAACAAAGCAGGAATACTCAACTACTGGGTCAACAAAAGCTCCTACTCTGCCACATGGTACAAGAAAGCAACTAAACTTGAAACCTCACCTGTATCCAAGCACACCCCAAGGAGTCTGGCTGACACAATAGCTAGGCTCAGGCTTGGCTACAAGACATGCTGGGAAATTATTGAAAACCCCGGAAAAGAGTGCACACACTTTGGCAAGATAGCAGATAAGGCCCTGTTTGATTATCTGTTAGAATGTCAGAAGACAAACAACTTAAGGAACGGATTAAACATGGATATACAACACCCCAATGCTTCAGATCATGCAGCCCAAATAGTAAAGAAGATACTTGACAACCTGGACACCCATCTCATCACCTTGCAAACTTCTGAATCACCAAGGTGATACTACAACTCAAGATTTATAACCTCTAATCTACAGGCCGTCCTTTGGACAAGGGCCCGTGCCAACACAAGGTTGGCTTTAATCTCAAACAACAACAACAACTTCATGCCAATATCTTTATTGTTGAGGGCAATTTTCTTGACTGTCCAGGAGTCACTGTAAAAAGGAAATTCTAGATGGAATCTCTCTGGAGTTAATAGCTATCCAACTACACAATTTTATTAGTTGATTAAATTACGTATGGTTAACAGTATGATATGTTGTGGCCTTATGACTAAATTGAATTTAATGTGAAATTAAATGCTCTTCATTTTCTAATATTCACGTGCAGAATATTTCTTTTTACATGTACATTTTCTTGTCCTTATATTTATATCTCACTTATAGTTCTACATTCCTCTTAAAACCCACAAAGACGACAAATCTGCATGACCTGCATACTAATGAATGATTTTTTCTTGAGCAACTTGTGTCGGTAGTTGCAAGTCTGTTATCGTGCTTTTGGGTGTCTCTTTTTTTTCTTTCTTTTCAGAAGCACTGATAAGACGTTATTCATATTTTAATTTTTTCAAGTTTTCCCTTAGATATTATAAATAAACGTGAAACCTCTGTATATTATAGTTGCAATAGACGATGACTTACAGATAATTAGCATTCTAATGACTTTTCCTGACCATATCCCATATAGGATGAAAACCCATTCAGTAAATTTGGCTACTTATTCTCATTTAATGGATTTAAGTTTATAATAAAAAAAAATTATTCAATTATGTGAAGACCTTTCTTCTGAGCTACTAAATGGATTTTTTCTTTTTATGCTTTGCTTTTCAAATTCTCTCCTATATGAAGTCAATAGAATTTACTTGATTACATTGCATAGATATATTCCTTTTTTGAGAGAGATTTGATGCGGTTTTCTATTAGTTTGGTCCTTCAGTCTGTAGATCATTAGTAGACAATTAGATGACAAGGTATTAATTTGTTTGTTTTGAATATGACAGAACTCATTAACAATTAATTTTGCTGTGTACAGGATATAATCCTATGTGCTTCGAATTTACATTTTCTGGGTTTTCTTTCCTTATCAGTGATGCTGGCGTTATTCTTAAGAACTCCTTGATTGCACTCCCATAATCATTTAATAAATGCAATTAAAATAATTTTCAAAAGCCAGAAAGACAAATTATTCTACCAATATAATTGAAATAAAAACGCGAAAATAATAAAACAAATAGAATTTTCATATATAAAAGCCTTGGGGTTAAATCGAAAGTAAAATATATAAACACAACCATAAAAATTTAATTATTGATCATTAACACTCTAACTGACAAATTACAAAGATTTTATTTATATTTATATATAACTATATATGAAATGTTTCTTCCTTATCTTTTTGGGATCAACTGAAGAATCCCACCAGAGTGCCCGGCGTAACAATTTTAGAGAGAATCTAGAGATGGGGAGTGTTGTGACAAGTCAGATGAGAAGGGCTGAATGGATGTGTTTAGGTTAGGTTGGGCTACATTAGGTTTGGTTCGGTTAGGCTAGGTTAAGTTAGGTCTGTCTGTTTATCTACCTTGGAATATATGGATGGATGAATTTCAATTACGAAATAAAGTCCTAAGCTTACCTAACCTAACCTATCCTAATCTAAACAAACCTAAACAGACAGACAGACAAACAGACAGACCGTACTGAAAAATCTCCCCCCTAACTCAGATCAACTGAAGAATCCCCCGTGGTGGGCCTGGGGGGAGATTCTTCAGTTGATCCTCTTTTCATTTTATATCAAATCGGAATATAAATAGAGACCCACTGTAGAGTATTATGTGTTTAATAACTGATTATCTTCTTCTTCCTCTATTTGCGTTCCCATTTTCATATGGGGTCGCATCTCTTCACTAGTCGTCTCCACTGGTTCCGGTCCATCACTTGCTCCTCCCCCAGCTGTCTCTCTCTGAGATCCTCCTTCAGTCGGTCCTTCCACCGTAGTTTAGGTCTTCCTCGTCTACGTCTGCCCTCCACGTCCATCTCCATCACTCTCACACCCACGTAGTCTTCTTCTCTCCTCTTCACATGACCGAACCACTGTAATCTCCTCTCCTGCGCTTTCGCCGACACCTCCACCACCTTCACTGTACCTCTGATACGGTCATTTCGTATCCTGTCCTCCCTCGTCACCCCACACATCCACCTCAGCATTCTCATTTCTGCGACATCTATCTTCCTTTCTTGAACTTTTTTCACCGGCCACGTCTCTGCTCCGTACAGCAACGCTGGTCTCACAACTGACTTGTACACATTTCCTTTCACTCTAGCACTGATTTTCTTGTCACATAGCACCCCTGATGTTCTCCTCCAGCTGTTCCACGCTACCTGGATCCTATGATCAATCTCTCTCTCTAGGTCTCCATCCTTCGTTACGTAGGAGCCGAGGTATTTGAAGGCGTCCGCCTTTGGGAGCTTGTGGTCTTGCATGAACAGGTCGCCTCCTTGTGTCACATTGCACTCCAGGTACTCCGTTTTCTGTCTGCTCACCTTCAGTCCGTAATCCTCCAGCAAACCCCTCCATAGCTCCAACCTCTCTTGCAATTCTTCACGGCTCTCGGAGACCAAAACAATATCGTCTGCAAAGAGCATGCTCCATGGTGCCCCCTTTGTCACTTCCTCCACCATCATATCCATGAGAAGGTTAAATAGATAGGGGCTAAGAGCTGATCCCTGATGGAGTCCAACTTTCACCTGAAAAGGCTCTGTAGTGCCAACTGTACTTCTTACTCTTGTTGTGGCTTCCCTGTATATGTCCTGAACTATCTTGACATACTTCTCCTTCACTCCCTTCGACCTCATACTCCTCCACACCTCGCTTCTCGGGACCCGATCATAAGCTTTTTCCAGGTCAATAAACGCCATGTACAGCCCTCTTTGCTTATCTCTATATTTTTCCTTTGTCTGCCTCATTGCAAATACTGCATCCATTGTTCCTCGACCTTTCATAAAACCAAACTGCTCACTACAAACTTCTGTCTCCTCCCTCAGCCTTTTATCCAACACTCTTTCCAGCAGTTTCATAGTGTGAGATGTTAGCTTAATTCCTCTATAGTTGTTGCAACTCTGGATGTCTCCCTTTTCTTTGAAAATCGGTACCATTATACTATCTCTCCACTCGTTCGGGATAGTCTCTTCCTTCATCACCATGTTCAGGAACTTTGTCAGCACCCGTATCCCTTCTTCGCCCAAACTCTTCCATACCTCTGCAGGAATTTGGTCTGGCCCTACTGACTTTCCATTTTTCATCTTCTTCAACGCTTCTCTGACTTCCGCCTCACTCACAGGGTCTACCTCTCCCTCCATTCCCACTCCTTCACCTCTTCGTATTCTTGGATTTTCCTGATTTAGGAGTTCTTCGTAGTAGTCCCTCCACTGCATTTTAATCATGTCGGGGTCAGTAAGCACTCTTCCGTTCTTATCCTTGATTTGCTTTATTGATGTTAGGTCCTTTGTCGATCTGTTCCTTTCTTTTGCTAACTTATAGATTCTCTTCTGTCCCTCCTTTGTGTCAAGGTTCTCATACATATCCTGCAGTGCTGCTGCACGCGCCTGTGCTACAACCCTCTTCGCCTCCTTATTTGCATCTTTCAACATAGCTTTACGCTCCTCTGTTCTTTCCATGTCGTAAGCTTTCTTCATCTCTTTCTTCTTTTCTATCTTCTCTTTGCAATTTGGGGTCCACCACCAAGACTCTTTTCCGTTTCTCGGCTTCTTTCCAGATGACTTTCCGAGGACTTCCTCTGCCGTACTCCTGATCACTTCACTGTTCCTTTTCCACCACTGATCCACCTCCTCTGCCTCTTCTATCCTTTGTAGTGCTTTCCTCTTGAAATCCTGCCGCACCACCTCATTCTTGAGTTTCCACCACTTGATCCTAGGTTCTCCCCTCTCGACTCCGGTCCTTCGCGTCCTTACAACCAGCTTCGCCACAACTGGGCTGTGCTGCACTCCCACACTCTCTCCTTGTAGTACTTTGCAGTCTTCCACTTCTCGAATGTTTTCTCTTCGATACAGGAGGAAGTCAATTTGACTCTCTCTGGGACCACTTCTGTATGTCCGGTAGCTGTTTTTCATGAAGAACGTGTTCAGGATCGCCATGTCAAATGCTATGGCAAAATCCAGCATGCTCTCCCCCTCCTGGTTTCTCACTCCAGTACCTTTGCCTCCATGAACTCGTCTCACTCCATCGTTGTCATGTCCTATATGCCCGTTTAAGTCGCCGCCCACGACACACCTCTCCCCCGGCGGGACCTCCCTCTGTACTTCGTCCATTTCTTGCCAGAACGTTTCCTTCTCTGCGTCATCGCACCCAACTTGGGGGGCATATGCGCTGATCACGTTTATTGCTTCCTGACCATATACCAACTTGATCCTCAAAATCCTGCTGCTCTTCCTCACCACCTCCACCAGCTCCTCCTTGGTTTGGGGGTCTAGCACCACACCCACTCCATTTCTTCCTCTCTTATCCGCTCCACTGTATATCAACTTGTAGCCTCCACACAAATCTCGCGCTTTATTTCCTTTCCATCTTGTCTCTTGTACACACAGTATGTTAATCTTCCTTCTCTCCATCAAATCCGCAACTTCACTTCCTCTACCGGTCATGCTACCGATGTTAAGAGTAGCAATCCTCAGGGTATGGACTCGCTTCTTTAGCCGCACCCGTCCATATTGATGCAGTAACCCTCGTCCAGTTTCAACAGAGGTCGGGCTCCTCTGTGCGTCGCGTGAGCGGGGTACGCCCTGGCCATCTTCGGTATTCTCTCGACTGCTATCCATGGGTTTTGGCAAAAGGGTTTTACAGCCGGATGCCCTTCCTGACGCCAACCCTCCCCATTTTTCCGGGCTTGGGACCGGCACTGGGCTGCTATTTCTAGCAACCCAGAGGCTGGGTT
>JAXCGZ010010237.1:0-40309 GCA_037179515.1 Halocaridina rubra | reverse complement strand
AATTCTTTTTAATTCTGAATATGATAGTATTATTTTTAATATGTAAAAAGTTTTTTGTCATAACATCACTTTTTTATATTAAAAATATTCGTGCTGATTAAACTTAAGCCTAAAATTTTGAAAAAATCATGTTGTTTAACTGCTTTTCCAACCTAGGGCATTTATAAACCTAGTTGTCCTTGACCGAAATTTTGGAATAAAACCATTTGGTAACTGCCGGGTAAACACTAGATTTTTTTAATTACCCAATTAAACAGATCATTATCGCTTACAATACTCTTCCTCGCGGTCACTTTACTTGCACCAGGTAAAGGGATAGTTTTCTATTTTATTGTGTTTTGACTTTTAATCCTGCTTTATCAATATAGGTATATCTTAAATAATTAAGTTCAGTAAATATTTTTTTTTATAAACCCTTCCATATAGCAAAATAAACGAGATAATTATCTATTATTGTATTGAAGTTACTCTTATCTGTCCACAATGAATAATATTAAGCATAGGCCTCTGTACCCTACATAGCAGCGTTCCAAGTTACTCTTGTATACACAAGTTTTTTCCCTTAAAAGATAGTACAGTTCCAAATATAATAAACTCCAGAAAAATCTATTCTTGAAAATTCCTCCCAGCAACAATTACTTGACTGTTTACTCAAATTTAGTAGTTTAACCTAACCTAGCCTAACTTAACCTAACTAAAACAAACCTAATCTTTTGTGGGAAGGAGTTTGAATGAGGAGGAATTTCTGGGGTGGAATTTGCATAGGGTGGAATATTCAAGGGTGGAATTTATGGGGGAAAACTTCTGGGTTGGACTTTTCTGGGGTGGAATTTACAGGGTCACCTTTCACTGACTATATTACATATCACTCGTCGTCTTACCTATACCAAATCACCTATGGTCATCAGAATACACATTGTAAACAAATCTAACTATTCATGAGAAGGAATTTGCATGGGGTGGAATCTGCATAAGGTGGAGATTTCAAGAGTGGAATTCTGAGGACAGAAATTCGGGGTGGAAATTTCACCAATTGCTAGCTTCCTAACACATCACTCTACAATTAACATTTACTTAAAAATATAGTAAAGTTCACTAACTACATAACATTAAAACTCGACTTACCTGTGCCAAATCACCTATGGCCATAAGAACACACATCGTAACAGCTGGATTAGGATCTTGGTCTCTTAACTTAGGGACCAAAACTGACATGATGGCTTGCACAAACAGGCGCATAAATCTCGGTGCATTAGCTATAAGATGTCCTAACATGTGAGCACTCAATTCTCGGTTACGGCCTATGCCACTATAATCTAATTCGTCTAGAATCTGTCGAAAATATCAGACCAAATTATTGAACATAAGCGTAAATTCAGAGGGTTGACTACTAAGTATACAAATAATGCAAGGAGAAACTCTGAAATTTAAAATATATAATATTTATTTTCTTTAGTAAGTCTTGTCACAAGATCTAGCTGAATAGGAACAGATATATCATCGGCAATATCAATGTTCTGTCAAAAAAATACTAATTAATAAGCGATATTGACTTAAAAGGTAAAGATTCAAAAGAATAAGCAATAAAATAGAATACATTGTCATAAATACTGTCTCGAAACTAAGTTTTCTTAATATAGCAGATTGTCATTTGAAGAATATCGCTGCGAATACATAAATGCATTACACAACGTAAGTACTCTTTAAAGTACATTGCCAATAAGAAGTAGTGTTAATGAGTTTATACTACTCACAAGTCATGACCTCTAGATACTGTATCACCATACCTTAAGCAATGCTTTTCTCAGCAAAGGATGAACGTACGCAGGGTTTATGGCAGATAATCTACCCAATATAGAGATTGCAAGTACCCGTATTTGAAACTCCTCATCACTCAGAGCATAAATGAGAGCTTTCAGATTCTCAGGCTGGGCTAGATGGCTGTCAAAGCTCTCATCGAGAGAGGCGAGGACGCAGAGTCGTACATCTGGATCTGAAAGTATACACATTCTAAGTCAGGAGTGAAACAAAAATTCACGGAATGTAATATAATGCTTATACAATGAAAAAAAAATTTCATCCTCGGTGGTGTCAGATTCATGTTTGAACTCTCATTTGAGAATCACAGCAACTTATATTTCATTCTGTTACTGCAAAAAATGTTACCCATTTAGTACCGCTTTTCTGCATTTCAGCTGATATTTAATGAGCAAAACAAAACAAACCAAAAAACCAAACAAGTAAAAATTCAGATATAAAAAAAAATTCCTACATGAAATTACAAGTACAGTACTTTATTTCACTAGGTTTTCGTCATGAAGAAATGTTCCATAGGCAAAAAATAGCTGGGATACATTCGAATCCTGCAGGTGCAAGACGATCTGGTCAGAAGTCAATTATTACATTCAGGGTGTCAAACATACATCTTATTATGCAATACTCTCACACAAATATTACTAAAACTAATCTTAATACTTTTCCTAAACTTTAAATTTAACATACTATACAGGTACTGTCCTGTTCAGTATACATGTACTGTACAGTATAATAAAACAACACATATACATAAAAATATCTGTACTATATTACACTTCAATACCTGAACTGTGTTACTGTATAGTACAAAACTGTAAATAGTACATGTACAGTATACTGTACTCAAGTGGTGTGCTTACTTAGGGAGGGAGAGACTTGCTTATCAGGAGAAAGCAAGCTATGTCAGCTGCTGACGAGACAGGGCAGGTGAGTTTGGAAAGGAAAAAGAACAATCAATACATAATCTACAGAAAATAAAACTATACAATCTAAAACATACATATAAACATAAAATATATTACACTAGTCTCCCATTTTTTATCAAGTCAATGGCTTTATTTATTTATCTTTTACATACAATTGGTTATACAGTAATCCCTCGCTATATGGCGATTCACCTTCCGCGAATTCAGTGTTTTGCGGGTTTTTATGGCGAGCATATGTATTTTATATAGCAGATTTTCTGGGTATATCGTGGGAATCCACGATATGTGGAAATATTAAAATAATTTACATTATTTTATTGATAAAAAAAAGTATTTCCTAGCCTAAAAATAGTAAAACAGTAAAAAATAGTAAAAAACAATACTCACAGTATTGCACCATATAAAATACGATACTGGTAACGGCGTCTTAGAAAACGCAAAGGGTCGCACCTACGTGAGATAGTACATATTAAAATTTCCAGTAATATTCATTATTTTATTGATAAAAAAGTTTTTCTTAGCCTAAAACTAATAAAACAGTAAAAAATAATAAAAAACATAAATTTAAACATGTAACTCACAGTATTGCACCATATAAAATACGATACCAGTATCGGCGTCTTGGAAAACGCAAACGTCGCACCTACGTGAGATAGTACACGGATTGCTATTGGCTGATGGGTGGGAGCCCACAAATCACAAAATTGTGTTCTGTATACTGGGGTCTGATTGGCTTTTTGATTGAAGCTTGATTCTCCCAGCATCTTCCATTGTCTTGCCTCACCCATTCAGTTACTCACGTGTGCGTCTTTCACATTGTGCCTCTTAATACGTTGTGCTTGAGTTTTTTGTGAAACTTTTGCTTGTGTATATCATCCCCTGTAATGCCGTCCAAGTGTCCTTCATCTAAGGCTTCTGGTAGTAAGCCTAAGCAGCAAAGGAAGATGTTGACCATAGCAGATAAGGTAAAACTGTTAGATATGCTGAAGGAAGTTAGAAGGTTCGCAGATGTCGGCCGCCATTTTGGCATCAACGAATCTACTGTTCGCTTCGCTACATCATAAAGGAAGAGGCGAATATCAGGAAGACAGCGACTCTTACTTTTAACAAAACAGCGAAGAGGGTCGTAACACCTTGCAATAAGATAATAGTGCGGATGGAAGCTGCTTTGGCCCTGTGGATTGCTGATTGCAGGAAGAAGAATATCAGCTTAGACACCAGTTTCATACAAAGGCGAAGAAGCTGTATGAGACATTCGCTGCAAACGAACCCGACAACGACAGTGGCAACCGTGAGGAGGAGGTGAAAGAATAAATGGAAGACCCACAACCAAGACCGTCCAGGGATTTTCCACCAAGGAAACCATCGTTCGTTGCTAGCAAGGGATGGTTCGCCAAATTTCAAAAGCGCTTTGCCCTAAAAAGCGTTTTGGTGCATGGCGAAGCTGCCTCTGCAGATACAGCTGCAGCTGAATATTATGTGAACAACAACTTCAAGAAAATTATCAAGTAGGGCGGTTATGCTCCTGAGCAAGTGTTCAACATGGATGAGACTGGGTTAATTTGGAAGAGAATGCCGTCTCGCACTTTTCTTTTCAAGGAAGAGTCTAAAGCCCCGGGAATTAAAGTGCACAAAGACCGCATTACCCTCGTCATGTGCGGGAATGTTGCGGGCTTTATGTTAAAGCCAGGGCTTATCTACAAGTCAAAGAACCCTAGGGCTTTGAAGAATAAAAACAAGAATCTGCTGCCAGTGTATTGGATGCCTAACCCTAAAGTTTGGATCACGAAAAGCCTCACATCAGACTGATTTTACCAATGCTTTATCCCTCAGGTCAAAGTTTATCTAGCAGAGAAGGGCCTTGAATATAAAGTCCTTCTGTTGATGGATAATGCTGGTGGCCACGCAACTGATTTCCATTATGACAGTGTTCAGGCAGAGTTCCTGCCACCGAATACGACATCACTGATTCAGCCTATAGATCAAGGCATTATTTGTGCGTTCAAGGCCCTCTACACACGAAATGCCCTGGCGAACCTGGTTGATACCATGGATGCGGACAAAGAATTCACACTAAAGGTGTACTGGCGTAACTACACGATTGCTACATGCCTTCAAAATATTCAGAATGCACTCAAAGAGATGAAGCCGGCCACAAACAATGCCAACTGGAAGAAATTGTGGCCCGAAGTCATCTACGACAACAAGGGATTCGCTCCTGATGAAGTGTATAACTCGGCAGTTGAGAAAGCTGTGAAGTTGGCTGCATTGCTAGGAGGAGAAGGTTTTAAAGATATGACTCACGAAGACGTCAATGAATTGATCAACTGCCACTCGCAGGCATTGACTGATGAAGACTTGGAGGAAATGACAAAATCAGCGAGCGAAGAAGAGGAAGAACAACAACAGCAAGCGCACGATGAAGTCAAAGAACCTAGCCTTATACTCGAATGGCTCACAGCCATGTATAACATGGCCAAAGAACTCCAACAACTATCGCAGGAGTGGGACAATGATATGGTTTGTTCGGTACACTTCTGCAATATTATTGATGATCCCATGACTCCTTACAAGACCATCTTCGCAAAAAAGACCATCTTCGCAAAAAAGAAGAAATAGCGACAGCAATTCCCATTACCATGTTCTTCTCTCACAAAAAGCAGCCGTAAAGCTGTTATTGGCTGTACAGTACGTAAACGTCATCATCATGTCAGTCACGGTAAGCTTACCTATCACGTTCATATAACTTTTCGCTTGCGCGCTATTATATTTGGTAAACTTACCTGTCACACTCATATAAATTTACGCTTGCGCGCTGTTATTAATAAAGTAAAGGGTGAGCTGTTAACAGTGCAGGGAGGGTTTATACAGTAAAGGTAAAAATAAATGTAAAATACCTGTAATAAATATGGTGCTGCTACTTCGCGGTTTTTCACCTATCGCGGGAGGTTCCAGAACTGAACACCCATGATAAACGAGGGATTACTATATTGAAAAATTATATTGAATTTAAAAATTAAAAATAAAGATCTATAGTTTTTTCTTTTTAACCCATTCTCCTTCTTTTAAATATTGTACCACATCTGCCAATTTCTACTCCTTGGGTACCAATACTAATTTTATTAAATTATAAAATAGTGCAGTTAGTGGACAACTAAGCTCTGCCTTGTACTTCTTTAATGATCTAGCATAAATTTCATCAGGTCCCGGAGATTTATGAGTCTTTAATTTATCTATTTCTTTTAATACATCCTCCCTTGTAATATTTATTGTACTAAGTATATTATAGGGACAGTCTGTGTATATGTATTCTACCTCTGGAATATATTCCAAGTTTTCATTGGTAAATACAAATTAGAAATATTTATTTAAATATGTACACATCTCTTTATCATCATCTGTGAAATGACTGTTGGCTACTCCAACTGGTCCAACTTTTAACCTTTAGAGGACCACCAGGAAGGGTGAGGGAAAGTAAACAAAAACAAATTTATGAATATATGAAAATGAAAAATAAATGAACAAAAAAAACTTGTTTTTTTAGCAGCAGCAGCCTTTGTCATAAAATCGAAACGACGTTACATGAGGACTCCCAGTATACAGGCCATGTGAACTCAGCCCTCACAGACACTAATTATGATTTACATGTATACAGCAGTTTTTTCACCCTAGACATATACAAGACACCCTAAAATTAAAGGAAAATTTACATAACATCTAACTCCATACAAAAATATGCTTAGTCATCATATTTGTGCTCTGAGGTTATCTTTTTTTTTTATCACATGTTAATTATACTTAAATTTTGATCAATTCTAGAGTTAATTACTGTACCTCATAAATACTTTAAAAAGCCTTAAACTACCTCATTTAATGGTAATTACCTTGGAAGTGAGAGACCTAAGCATAAACAACAACAGGCTTAATGATGATGCATTCCTCATCAAAAGAAAATGAGGATATAGTGTGATTCTTTACTTCCACAGAAAGAGAGAAACATATAACAAAAAAAGAAGGCAATTATCATTTTCTTATGCAGCATGTTTATTGAGTTGCCAACTGCATAAATATCTAATTATTTTATGGACCTCGGTGGATTCACTCCAAATGACGATTTGGACAACCTCCATACCTACAGTTTAGTCTCTTTCACTTATACTTTTTATTTTTTTCTTTCTTTGCTTTTGGATCAGAGAATAATAATACTGACTCTCCATTCTCTGGCAAGTCAATAAAGTCGACATAATGGGGCGAACGGAAGGGACTCCAAATCATTCTCCCCTCTGTATTTTCCTTCCACAAATAGTCATGGTCTGTTAGGAACACTCTAACCAGAACCACAATTATTAGGTTTATAAATATGCATGGTTGTGGAATAAGTTAGGGTTAGCTGACACAAAACTGAAAGGGAGAGAAGAGGTGAAATCTGTGAATGTGGAATGTAAAGTGTTTGAAGTAGAAAGAAAGCAAAGAAGAGAATAGATACTGGGGGTGAGTTACAAGATGAATAACTGGGAAACAGAGTGGAGAGAAAAAACAATAAGAATAATGTATCTAAAAAAAATTGGAATTTTGGTTTAGGTGTTGGCAAGTGCATATGGTCCTGGTAGTGAGAGAATTAAGGAGGAAAGAGAAAAGTTTTTGAATGATTTGAATGAACATATGGAGGAGTTCAAAATAAAACAATTCTACAGCGACCGTTCTTGAAGACTCCTTCTAGACTAGGACCTAACTACAGACATACATCCGTGCTCAACACTCCTCATTTCGAGTTTACACATTGGAGGTTCAGTTTTCTGCATGAATCATCTCGCATGTAAAATACTTTGATGATGATTCGGTGTTACGTCTCGAACTCCCTTTTCTACCAAAGGCTAGGATGGTTGCCTTCTTGCGAAGGACTTGTTTTGGCAAATGTTCGTTACTTTGAGTGTATGCCCTTACTAACCTCAGTCCGTGACGGGACGCGAACCCTCGACCTGCCGACACACAGTCGCGTAAGCTACCATTTAGCCACGGAGACTACATGTAAAATACTTTGACACGAAACATTAAAACACATGGACCTGCTCACAATACTCCCTATGCCCTCCTTCAAACCCTTCCCCTACTCTTTCCACACCTCATTCCCCCAATCCACTCATCCTGCCCACACTATTAACATCCCCAAAATCATCATCGAGAAATGAGTCTCCAACAGTCATTTTTCAATGACTCCTAGCTGGAGACATCGAGAGCAACCTAGGAAACATTTCATAGAAGACCACACTACACGCAGTCACATACACCACCAACTTTTCATTCACTCCCTGAGAGCTCTGGGGGAAAGGCCAGGACTGGCAGTGATCCTCCTTTGCGACATGTGGCTGTTCGGACAGGTAGCTTAAGAAGTCACAGCAACAACCATGAAACCCATATCTCTTTTCATCCTCGATATTTCAAACAATCATACAACTGAATTCAGTCTATAACTTCTGCACAAATACTATAAAAATCCATTCCCGTACCAAAAAATAGGCAAACATCAATTGTAAACAATAAGAGTGAAGCAGATAAAAACCGATCCACTTACCCATGTCTGTCACACACACCCATAGAACTTTGCTCACAATATTAAAGATCATATGTGTGTGAGACTGGGAATTTCGACGGCCAAGGGACGCAAATGTCGGCCTCAGCAAATGGCAGCACGTACGTACGCTTTCCAATCGTACTTCTCGATGTTCACTACACAAATAGTATTCTGCAACATGCTTGACAAACTGCATCAATGACTGTCCTGCAAAGAAGTAAATACGACAATGAATAAGCATATTTCAAGTCACACCATACCTCTTCACATTCTTTATTGCATACTATATTAGCTTTTGCTCAAAAATACAGACTTGCAATGGTGTAGCTATTCTTACTACATACAACTATCTATAAAAGTCGTAATCCCCCTCATAAAGGAGGTTACCTAGTCAGAGCACACATATCATGGAAGACCGCTTCAGCCAAAGCCTCACATACATGAAGTTTGGGAATGGTGGGTTATCACAATGCTCTTTTCCCCTCCTATTATATTACATGCACCACACACAGTGTAAGCAGGTCACAGCTATATGCTACAGGGCCCCATAGTCATAGCCAGTTAACCCTCATTGCTTCATCTTACCTCTCTCCCCCCTCCACACAACCTATTCCACATTCCAGTCTGCAGCAATGAGCATGTGCAGGAAAATCCATTGGGATGCATCACTACCATACATACTCTCTCTCTCTCTCTCTCTCCATCCATCCTATCGCTTATATACTCTCTTTCCTGCTCCACTGTCGTAGCACGTGTTTCCATTACTCTTTCCACCACATCCTTTCATTCTTTGTCGTCTTAAGGATTTTACCTCATTTACTTACACTCTCAACACACTTGTGTAAGTTATCAGACAGCTATCTTCCAATGCTCATTTTCAACCTCACCTCTTCACAATTCCCAATCTTTCAATTCTTAACCTACCTATGATACTTCTAAACCAAATCATATCAACATTACATTAAATCTGTTCTAAGCATCTTCTCTTTCATTTTCAAGTTTCTGCTTTACACTATGCTGTAGGCACGCTCACCCCTTCATACAACTTTCCTTTACAAACAGCCCTAAATTCCAATTTTTCATCACATTTTCAAATCCAAGTATTTATCCATAAAATAGTAAACAAATATTCCACCTCCAAAGGATGCACTAATATTCAACCTCTAAAGGATCCAGTGCCCTCAAGTATATATTCTTAATATAGAAAACAAATATTCAACCTCCAAAGGATCCAGTTCCTTCAAATATTTATCCATTAAAGAGTAAACTACTTTTCAACCTCCAAAGCATCAAGTTCCCTCAAATATTTATCCATAACATAGTACACAAATATTCGACCTCCAAAGGATCCAGTGCCCTCGAAGTCAAATGTGCCGAGTGTTCGCAACGCAAGGACAATACTGGCAACATCTTGGTGTTCAGGAGACTGTGGAGGCACCGAGGAACCAGCACGAGTATGCGTAGGTTTATGCATCAGTATTTGTGACAACATCCGCAGAAGACCTTCAGCGATATCCCTCTGATGAGAAAAATAAAACTAAAGTGCCTTACTAAACAAAAGATGTAGACATTTGAAAAACTACTGTCATTGACAGAACAGCATGACACTTTGGTTTTTTGTACAAATATCTAAAAAAATCCAATATATACACACACAAAAAATATAACCTGTATTCACGCTGAACTAGCCACGACGAACACTAAAACGTGCAACTATAGAGCATAATATATATTCACAAATAAAAAGATTCCAAAAACTGCATATCATATTAATTATAAACTTTAATGCAATAATAGTCCATCCAAACTTTAATGGCCTTGTGCTTCAGTTTTACAGCAGTGTTCCAGATTTTACAGTAAAGTGGGATTTAATATATATATATATATATATATATATATATATATATATATATATATATATATATATATATATATATATATATATATATATATATATATATATATATATAATATATATATATATATATATAATATATATATATAATATATATATATAATATATATATATATATATATAATATATATATATATATATATATATATATATATATATATATATATATATATATATATATATATATATATATATATATATATATATATATATATATATATATATATATATATATATATATATATATATATATATATATATATATATATATATATATATATATATACAAATAAGCACATTACATATGTGAAAACATGAATCATTTTTTTACCCCGACCGGGACTCGAACCTAGGACTTATGATTACTAAGTCAAGACGTTACCACTACACCACAGAAGGTTAAAAGGAATCCAACCTTATAGCTTATATCTGCTATGCTTAGGAATGAACGCATTCTAACTGAATGCCACTATGTTCATATTACAGATTCCCCAACCTCACTCGTGGCTTCATTTTAGCATTTAATTCAATTCCCAATCTCATTCGGGCCATGAAATACAAATAAGCACATTACATATGTGAAAACATGAATCATTTTTTTACCCCGACCGGGACTCGAACCTAGGACTTATGATTACTAAGTCAAGGCGCTACAACTACACCACAGAAGGTTAAAAGGAATCCAACCTTATAGCTTATATCTGCTATACTTAGGAATGAACGCATTCTAACTGAATGCCACTATGTTCATATTACAGATTCCCCAACCTCACTCGTGGCTTCATTTTAGCATTTAATTCAATTCCCAATCTCATTCGGGCCATGAAATACAAATAAGCACATTACATATGTGAAAACATGAATCATTTTTTTACCCCGACCGGGACTCGAACCTAGGACTTATGATTACTAAGTCAAGGCGCTACCAGTACACCACAGAAGGTTAAAAGGAATCCAACCTTATAGCTTATATCTGCTATATTTGCCTTATATCTGCCTTGACTTAGTAATCATAAGTCCTAGGTTCGAGTCCCGGTCGGGGTAAAAAAATGATTCATGTTTTCACATATGTAATGTGCTTATTTGTATTTCATGGCCCGAATGAGATTGAGAATTGAATTAAATGCTAAAATGAAGCCACGAGTGAGGTTGGGGAATCTGTAATATGAACATAGTGGCATTCAGTTAGAATGCGTTCATTCCTAAGTATAGCAGATATACGCTATAAGGTTGGATTCCCTTTAACCTTCTGTGGTGTAGTCCTAGGTTCGAGTCCCGGTCGGGGTAAAAAAATGATTCATGTTTTCACATATGTAATGTGCTTATTTTTATTTCATGGCCCGAATGAGATTGGGAATTGAATTAAATGCTAAAATGAAGCCACGAGTGAGGTTGGGGAATCTGTAATATGAACATAGTGGCATTCAGTTAGAATGCGTTCATTCCTAAGTATAGCAGATATAAGCTATAAGGTTGGATTCCTTTTCACCTTCTGTGGTGTAGTGGTAGCGCCTTGACTTAGTAATCATAAGTCCTCGGTTCGAGTCCCGGTCGGGGTAAAAAAAATGATTCATATATATATATATATATATATATATATATATATATATATATATATATATATATATATATATATATATATATATATATATATTATATATATATATATATATATATATCATTCATGAATTTATAATTTATAATTTTTGCACATACAGCACCTAGAGAGAGATGCATAACCAAATTTCAGTATCATACAATGAAAATTTCTTAAGAAATCTTTGATAAATTAAATACATAAAAGCATGAAGGATTCCATTCTTTTCTCACCTTAAGCTGAGGGATTTCTGTAGCCAATTCCTGCAGGGCAAGTGTTAATGGTGGCGACAGACCAGTTGCCATCATAGGCTCAAGAAGTTCTTTCACGTCGTTACGCACGGCTCCTTCGACACCCCGGGCAACTAAACTCACGCAAACGTATACAGCGGGTTCCACAGTACGCTTCTTGTTGGTAGTGTCCTACAAATAATTACTTACAAATCAATAAAATTCACATTTTTACACCCCTACAAGGCAAGTGAGGCATTTGCACTATATAGGAACTAGTAAATGATTAGAGAAGTAAACTCCCACATTTCATTGCATTAAACGTTATTAAACTTGCCTCACTTTTCTTTTATAACGCAGTTTGGAAAAAATACATCAGTACCTGTACCTGGTGATTGTAGTTTTGCTTTGGAGTGTAAAGTTTTCAAAGTTTTTTATAATCCCTGTGCATTGCTTATAATGCAGGAATTTACAATTATTTGTTTGATCTCTTGAGTGTTCTTCCTAGAAACGAAGCTTATTCAATGATTTAAGAAAAATAATTAAAAATAAATAAATTTTCTGTTTTGCCATGAAAACTTTAATGTGTCTTCAGTACAGTTCTAATGATTTAAAATTTGAGGTTTTCCAATACACATTGGAAATGCATTCGCAAATTAAGCCTGATGTCACATAACAGTCTGTGTTCAGATTTTATGTTGAGAGATTCCTTTATCTTGCAATGAGATCCTAAGCAAGCTACTTCCAATTTCTTTTTAAAAAATACCGAAAGTAAATGGCAGGCATTACACTGCACATTGCCAGACCCAAGATTACATGTAATTGGTTTCATAAAAAGTCTGTAATTTCAAAATTTTCATACTCATCAAACCTTGCTCTCGACAGATACTCAGGGTAATCTAAAGAAAATGAAGAGAGACATGCTATCCGATAAGTTTCTGTAAGGAAATTAAGAACGTGTTAGAGTCGGGGATGATACGCGTGATTGATTTGAGGTAAATGTGGGGCTACATCAAGGTTGCGTACTGTCACTGTGGTTGAGTTCCTTTCACAGTGTTGCCCAATCTCACAGTCATTAAGTTACTGATATATATATCAAGATGTGCATATATCTAAAACTGTTCAGTACCAATGAAACACTCATTCATATATAGTATATACATACAGGGGGTCCCCGTTTTAGGTCAGGGTTCCATTCCAAGCAGCTGACTTAAACTGGATTTTGATGTAAGTCGGAGAACAACTATATTCGAATCTAGGTCCCCCACCAATGTTAAGAATAAATACAGTACTCTAAAACATAAAGAAATTATCTAAGTTTTTAAACTAATACATAAAAATAGTTAAGGTGCACTACGCAGTATTGCTTACATTTACTACTGTGGTTGGTTAGCATCTGGATGACTGGTATGTCAAAAAATTGGTTTCTGATATATTGGCGAAACGACTTGAAACAGAGACCAACTGAGGGAATCCCCGCTTAACATCAGGGTTCCGGTCCCGACAGATGACTTGAGTCGGATTTCGACGTAAGTCAGAAAAGACTCAATTCGAACCTAGGACCCCAACCAATGTTAAAAATAAATAATCTAAGATATAGGAAATAATCTAAGTTTTTAGTCTATGATATAAATAATAAAACCAAGCTTAACAGTATCCCATACCTTTACTTGTGTACCATAAAACATAACAACAGTAAACTTACACTACAGTACAGTATAAAGAACAATATCACACTGGAAGGGGTGTTGCAAGGGAGGGAGAGACTGCCTTATTGGGAGGTGGAAGCTGGAGAGACAGGTGCTGAAAACACTGGGGCAGGTGAGTCTAGAGAGGCAAAAGAACATTCAGCAGATGATGGACATACTGGGACTGGTGAGTTTATAGAGGTAGATGGACCTGAGGCAAGAGGGTAAAGGATCTCTTGATGGGGGCTCTACCTTCACAAAGAATTTATCAAGGCGAGTCTGGAAGGATACCCTCTCCTTCTTCTCATATATTTCCTTGTAACACCACAAAGCATCATTGATCCCTCTCTCGACCTTCTTGTACCGGGTAATATTTGGGTCCTGAGCCTTGAGCTTTGACAACAAATCCTCTGCCTGGGCAAACGTTTCTTCCAATTACCTGGTTGTGAATTTCTTGGGCTCTAGGCTTGGTAGTTCTTCCTCCTCCTCAGTCATCTGTTCCTCCAGTTGAATAAGGTCCTCAGTATGTAACTCCATGCCATGAGTTTCTAAAAGCTCTTTTACATAAAAATCCACCTCAAACTCGAGCTCCTTATTCATGACAACTACATTCTTGGTTACAACCCAAACTATCTACTCAAACCACAAATGTCATTCACAACATAAAGGCATGCTTCTTTCCTAAGCCCATTCAAGTTTGCTTGCATCACTTCTTCCCAAGAATCAGCAATACTCTTCACAGAATGAAGAATATTGTATGACTTCAAAAAGTCCTTGAGAGTCAAGTTCTTGTCCTTCTCAGTTGCCCTGAGAGCTACAGTGATTGTTTTTCGGAGGTAGTAGGTCTTGAAAGACACAATGGCCCCCTGATCCATTGGCTGTAACAGGGAAATGGTATTAGGTGCAAGGTAAACCACCTGTACAATGGGACAAGTCATCCAGGGGCATTATCCAGGATTAGCACTCAGACCCTTAAAAGCACAGTACTTCTCTGCTTCAGCACAAAACGGTTGCTGAATCAGTCCTCATATATTTGAAGATTTCTGACAAAGAAACCAACAAGGGCTTCAGCTTACAGTCTCCAGCAGCATCAGCCCCTAAAGCAAAGTCTGTCTCTCCTTGCTGACTTTATGGCATGTTGCTGTCTTCTCCTCCGTGGCGATGTACGTACGACTAGGCATACGCATCCAGAATAAGCCAGTCTCATCCACATTAAATACCTGTTCAGCAGGGAAACCCCCTTCCCTTATTATCTCAGTCAAAGCAATAGGGAACATTTTAGCTGCTTCCTTGTCACCACAAGCAGCTTCACATTGCACTCTTATGTTATGCAAATTAGCACGAGCCTTAAAACAATTAAACCAACCTCTACTAGCCACAAACTCTTCACCTGCACTTCCTTCCCCCTTTTCTTTTTTCAAGGTTTCGAACAATATTTTAGCTTTTTCCTGTATAATGATGAGGCTCACTGATAAATGCCATCGATTCCAGTCTTCAAAGCAAAGCACTAGCAATCCCTCCATCTTGACCATAAGGCGATTACTCTGCCTAGTGATCACAGTGGACATTATAGGAGATGAACCTTTCACGTAGGCACGGAAGCGATCTTTGATGATTGTGGCCACAGCTGCACGGGCTAATTCGAGATTGCAGCCAATGTTCGTAGAAGTTTCTCTATTGTCAGCACGGTTTACTATTTAAATTTTAATTACCATGGTGATGGCTTTTCTTTTTTTCGTAGCACTGCCATCAGAACTATCACCAACACAGGAGACATAGTAATGTCAGTAATGAGCGAACAAGAGCAAAACAAACGAGAGAGCAGATAAAACACGAGGCACAAAGTGGGAGGAGGGAAACAGCTGAGTAGTGGTTCTTCTTCTTCTTTTAATGCAGCGTGACACCGTATTTTTACACGACGCTCAACAAACTATATAGAATAAAATCGTATGTAGGCTATGTTTGGTATTTTAAAAAAATTCAATATAATCCTTCAATATAAACAAATAAGTAAAGCCATAAACATGATAATTACGAATACAGCTGTGCTACTAGCAGTGTATTCGTGAGTATTTTGAATAAAATCATATTTACAGCTATGCGTTAAGTAATTTAGTTTTAAATTAAATATGATACTTCAATATGACCAAATGTAAATAAATAAATAAATAAATAAAGCCATTAACTTTATATATATCAATACAGCTATGCTGCTAGCTGTGTATTCGTCCGACGCCCTAACAAACTGTTCACCGCGCATGGTTTGAAATTACCGCACCAGCAACTAGGTCAGAGAATTTATTTATTAATAATTTTTTAATTACTTATTGGCCACCAACTAAACGACATAACTCGGAACGACATTCTACAAGAACCTCCTGTGTGTTTATACAGTAATCCCTCGCTCTATCACGATTCACCTTCCGCGAATTCAGTGCACTGCAGATTTTTATGGCGAGCATATGTATTTTATATCGCATATTTTCTGGGTATATCGCGGGAATCCACGATATGTGAAATATTAAAATTTCCAGTATTTTCGTTATATTATTGATATAAAAAAAGTATTTCCTAATCTAAGAATAATAAAACAGTAAAAAATAGTAAAAAACAAATTTAAACATGTAATTCACAGTATTGCACCATATAAAATACAATACCGGGTATCGGTGTCTTGGAAATCGCAAAGGGTTGCACCTACGTGAGATAGTATATATTAATATTTCCAGTATTTTCATTCTTTTATTGATACAGAAAAGTATTTCTTAGCCTAAGAATAATAAAACAGTGAAAAATAGTAAAAAATCTAAATTTAAACATGTAACTCACAGTATTGCACCATATAAAATACGATGCCGGTCTCGGCGTCTTGGAAAACGAAAACGGTCGCACCTACGTGAGATAGTACATGGGATACTATTGGCTGATAGGTGGGAGACAACGAATCAAAGAATTGTGTTCTGCATGTTCTGTATCCTGGGGTTTGATTGGCTTTTTTGATTGAAGCTTGATTCTCCCAGCATCTTCCATTGTCTCGCCTCACCCATTCAATTACTCACGTGTGCGCCGTTCGCGTTGTGCCTCTTAATATGTTGTGCTTGTACTTTTCGTGAAACTTTTGCTTGTGTATTTCAATTCCTGCAATGCCGACCAAGCATCCTTCATCTTCTAAGGCTTCTGGTAGTGAGCCTAAGTGGAAAAGGAAAATGTTGACCATAGCAGATAAGGTAAAACTGTTAGATATGCTGAAGGAAGGAAGAAGTTGCTTAGCTGTCAGCCGCCATTTCGGCATCAACGAATCTACTGTTCGCTATATCAAGCAGGAAAAGGCGATTATCAGGAAGACAGCTTTGACCCTGTGGATTGCTGACTGCAGGAAGAACAACATCAGCTTAGACACCAGTATCATACAAACAAAGGCGAAGAAGCTGTATGAAACATTCGCTGCAAACGAACCCAATGACGACAGTGGCACCCGCAAGGAGGAGGAGAAAGAAGAAATGGAAGACACACAACCAGGACCGCCCAGGGATTCTCCACCAAGGAAACCATCGTTTGTTGCTACAGGGGATGGTTCGACAAATTTCAAAAACTCTTTGGCCTAAAGAGCGTTTCGGTGCATGTCGAAGCTGCCTCTGCAGATACAGATGCAGCTGAAGATTATGCGAAAAATGACTTCAAGAAAATTATAGAGGAAGATGGTTATGCTCCTAAGCAAGTGTTCAACATGGATGAAACTGGGTAATTTTGGAAGAGAAAGCCGTCTCGCACTTTTCTTTTCAAGGAAGAGTCTAAAGCCCCGGGAGTTAAAGTGCATAAAGACCGCGTTACCCTTGTCATGTGCGGGAATGCTGCGGGCTTCATGTTAAAGCCCGGGCTTATCTACAAGTCAATGAACCCTAGGGCTTTGAAGAATAAAAACTAGAATCTGCTGCCAGTGTAGTGGATGCATAACCCTAAGGCCTGGATCATGAAAAGCCTTACATCCGACTGGTTTTACCAATGCTTTATCCCTCAGGTCAGAGTTCATCTTGCGAGAAGGGCCTTGAATTTAAAGTCCTTCTGTTGATGGATAATGCTGGTGGCCACAAAACTGATCTCCATTATGATGGTGTTCAAGTAGAGTTCCTGCCACCAAATATGACATCACTGATTCAGCCTATGGATCAAGGCATTATTCGTGCATTCAAGGCCCTCTACACACGAAATACCCTGGCAAACCTGGCTGACTCCATGGATGCGGCCAAAGAATTCGCACTTAAGGCATACTGGTGTAACAACATGATCGCTACATGCCTTCAAAATATTCAGAAAGCACTCAAAGAAATGAAGCCAGCCACAATTATTGCCAGCTGGAAGAAATTGTGGCCCGAAGTCATCTACGACTACAGGGGATTCGCTCCTGATGAAGTCCATAACTCGGCAGTTGCGAAAGCTGTGAAGTTGGCTGCATTTCTAGGAGGAGAAGGCTTTAAAGATATGACTGATCAACTGCCACTCGCAGCCGTTGACTGATGAATACTTGGAGGAAATGACAAAAAATCAGCAAGCGAAGAAGAGGAAGAACAACAACAGCAAGCGCACAATGAAGTCAAAGAACCTGGCCTTACACTCGAATGGCTGGCAGCCATGTATAACATGGCCAAAGAACTCCAACAACTGTCGCAGGAGTATGACGATGATATGGTTTATTCGGTGCACTTATGCAATATTATGGACGATGCCATGACTCCTTACAAGACCATCTTCACACAAAAGAAGAAACAGCGACAGCATCTCTCCATTACCATGTTCTTCTTTTGCAAAAAGCAACCGTAAAGCTGTCATTGGCTGCACAGTATGTAAACGTCATCATCACGTCATTCACAGTAAGTTTACCTATCACATTTATATAGCTTTACGCTTGCGCGCTGTTATTTATGGTAAACTTACCTGTCACACTCATATAAATTTATGCTTGTGCACTGTTATTAATAAAGCAAAAGGTAAGTTGTTAACAGTGCAGGGAGGGTTTATACAGTAAAGGTAAAAATAAATGTAAAATACCTGTAATAAATAAGGTGCTGCGGATTTTCACCTATCGCAGGTGTTCCCGGAACCGAACCCCTGCGATAAACGAGGGATCACTGTATATATATATATATATATATTTGTATATTTTGGCAGTGAATTTCCTTTTATACATATTTTGCAAAATGTGACCGCTGTTTTTGCATTTGCAATTTTCTTGTACAACTTTTCCAAAGTTCTTACAATAACTTTTTCATTATTGTTGAGATTATGCAATAAGTTGGAAAATTTAAGCAAATTCATAACGTTTCGTAGAGCTTTGTACATTATCAAATGATCATCTAATTGGTAGTGGATGGAGGTTATATATAATATCTAATACATGTATCCACCTTTAGTTTACATTCACCATAAAGATTCAGTATTTCTGCGAAGTTTCCAGAGTTGCTGGAGGATGGACCCCAAGCATCCTTATCTCTGGCCTCTGTATATATATATATATATATATATATATATATATATATATATATATATATATATATATATATATATATATATATATATATATATATATATATATATATATATATATATATATATATTATATATATATATATATATATATATATATATATATATATATACAGTGTTGCCTCACTTATCGCGGTAGTTCGGTTCCGGGACCCGGCGCGAACCCGGAAATCCGCGGAGTAGAGATCAGCCTATAGGTACATAGATATTTTAATGTATTTTTACGTTTACACTGTATAAACCCTCCCTGTACTGTTAATAAAACACCCTTTACATTATAAATATCAGCAAGCAACGTAATTTTTTTATGCAAGTGATAGGAAAACTTACCATGAATGAGGTGATGATGACTTGACATTAATAGGTTCCATATTTTACAATAACTTTTACGTTTACGTAAATTAGCGGCCGACATCCACAAACGTTTTTCCTTCTTTCGACATATCTAAGGGTTTCACTTTATCTACAATGGTTAACATTTTCCTTTGCCGCTTAGGCTCACTACAAGAAGCCTTAGAAGATGAAGGATGCTTGGGAGGCATTGCAAAGGTTAAAATATGCGAGTAAAAAAATCACAAGCAAAACATATTAATAATAATAAGCACAACATGAATGGCGCACACGAGCGAGGCGAGACAATGGAAGATGGTGGAAGCCTTTGTCCGAAATGATGATAGCGGTATCGTATTTTACATGCTGCAATACTGTTAGTATTTATGTTTTTTACTATTTTTTACTGTTATATTATTCTTAGGCTAAGAAATAAGTTTTTTTTATCAATAAAATCATGAAACTACTGGAAATATAAATATATATGCTAGCTCACGTTGCTTCGACCCCAATACATTGTACGCTATCGAACACAAGCAAAACGTGAGTTAGACTGAACGAGTCTTTGTCCAAAACGCTGATAGCGGTATCGTATTTTACATGTTGCAATACTGTTAGTATTTATGTTTTTTACTATTTTTTACAGTTTTATTATTCTTAGGCTAATAAATACGTTTTTTTTAACAATAAAATCATGAAACTACTGGAAATATAAATATATATGCTAGCTCACGTAGCTGCGACCCCAATACATTGTACGCTATCGAACACTATTTCGTATGATGCAATACTGTAAGTTATACTGTACGTACGTACATCATTCAGTTATTAGTACAATGTATATTAATTTAAAATTCATCTACTTATTTGATGATTGTACAAAATCGATTGTATTTATTCACTGTAATTTGGACCAAATATTCCTTTTGTAAAGATTATACTGTACTTTTCAAAAGAGGTGGTCAATAAACGTATCTATCTATCTATCTATCTATCTACATTTATGTTTTTTACTATTTTTTACTGTTTCATTATTCGTAGGCTGGGAAATAATTTTTTTTATCAATTAGATAATGAAATATGTTTTTTCAATTAAAAAAAAAATGAAAATACTGAGAATTTTTTATTTAATATTTTAATATTTTTGCATATACAGTGTTGCTTCACTTATCGCGGTAGTTCGGTTCCGGGACCCGCCGCAAACCAGGAAATCCGCGAAGTAGGATCCGTCTATATGTACATAGATAATTTAATATATTTTTACGTTTACACTGTATAAACCCTCCCTGCACTGTTAAAAAAACACCCTTTACATTATAAATAACAGCAAGCAACGTAAATTTTTATGAAAGTGATAGATAAAATTACAGTGAATGAGGAAATAATGACGTGACATACATATCATCTACAATTATTTTTTCGTTTACGTACTGTATAAACCCTCCCTGCACTGTTAAAAAAAAACACCCTTAACATTATAAATAACAGCAAGCAACGTAAATTTTTATGAAAGTGATAGATAAAATTACAGTGAATGAGGTGATAATGACGTGACATACATAACATTTACAATTATTTTTTCGTTTACGTACTGTATAAACCCTCCCTGCACTGTTAAAAAAAACACCCTTAACATTATAGATAAAAGCAAGCAACGTAAATTTTTATGAAAGTGATAGGAAAACTTACCGTGAATGTGATGATGACGTGACATACATACTCATTTACAATTATTTTTTCGTTTACGTACTGTATAAACCCTCCCTGCACTGTTGAAAAAACACCCTTTACATTATAAATAACAGCAAGCAACGTAAATTTTTATGAAAGTGATAGATAGAATTACGGTGAATGAGGTGATAATGACGTGACATACATATTCATTTACAATTATTTTTTCGTTTACGTACTGTATAAACCCTTCCTGCACTGTTAAAAAAACACCCTTTACATTATAAATAACAGCAAGCAACGTAGATTTTTATGAAAGTGATAGAAAAAATCACGGTGAATGAGGTGATATGACGTGACATACATACTCATTTACAATTATTTTTTCGTTTACGTACTGTATAAACCCTCCCTGCACTGTTAAAGAAACACCCTTTACATTATAAATAATAGCAAGCAACGTAAATTTTTATGAAAGTGATAGATAAAATTACGGTGAATGAGGTGATAATGACGTGACATATATACTAATTTACAATTATATTTTCGTTTACGTACTGTATAAACCCTCCCTGCATTGTTAAAAATCACCCTTTACATTATAAATAACAGCAAGCAACGTAAATTTTTATGAAAGTGATAGATAAAATTACGATGAATGAGGTGATAATGACATGACATACATACTCATTTACAATTATTTTTTCGTTTACGTACTGTATAAACCCTCCCTGCACTGTTAAAAAACACTCTTTACATTATACATAACAGCAAGCAACGTAAATTTTTGTGAAGTGATAGATAAAATTACCATGAATGAAGTGATGATGACGTGACACACATACTCATTTACAATTATTTTTTCGTTTACGAACTGTATAAACCCTCCCTGCACTGTTAAAAAAACACCCTTTACATTATAAATAACAGCACGCAACGTAAATTTAAAAAAAAAATGAAAATACTGAAAATGTTTTTTTTCAATATTTTAATGTTTTTGCGTATACCCATAAAATAAAATAATAATTTATCAAAAAAAAAACGCGATAGAGTGAGAACGCGAACCAAGAAGCGCGAATAACTGGGGTAACACTGTACCCATGAAATAAATTAATAATTTATCCAAAAAAAAACTGCAATAGAGTGAGAAAGCGAACCAGGAAGCGCGAATAACTGGGGTAACACTGTGTGTATATATATATATATATATATATATATATATATATATATATATATATATATATATATATATATATATATATATATATATATATATATATATATATATATCTATATATATATATAGTTCCCCCGGTTATTCGCGTTTCTTGGTTCCACTCTCACTGTATCGCGGTTTTTTTTGGATGAATTATTATTTTATTTCATGGGTATATGCAAAAATATTAAAATATTAAAAAAAATAAATTCTCAGTATTTTCATTTTTTTTATTGAAAAAAACATATTTCGTTATCTAATTGATAAAAAAAAATTATTTCCCAGCCTACGAATAATAAAACAGTAAAAAATAGTAAAAAACATAAATTTAGATAGATAGATAAGATAGATACATACGTTTATTGACCACCTCTTTTGAAAAGTACAGTATAATCTTTACAAAAGGAATATTTGGTCCAAATTACAATGAATAAATACAATAGATTTTGTACAATCATCAAATAAGTAAATGAATTTTAAATTAATATGCATTGTACTAATGACTGCATGCTATACGTACGTACAGTATAACTCACAGTATTGCATCATGCGATATAGTGTTCGATAGCGTACAATGTATTGAGGTCGCAGCTACGTGAGCTAGCATATATATTTATATTTCCAGTAGTTTCATGATTTTATTGATAAAAAACGTATTTATTAGCCTAAGAATAATAAAACTGTAAAAAATAGTAAAAAACATAAATACTAACAGTATTGCAACATGTAAAATACGATACCGCTATCAGCGTTTTGGACAAAGACTTGTTCAGTCTAACTCACGTGTGCGCCGTTCACGTTGTGCTTATTAAACGTTTTGCTTGTGTTCGTCAGCGTACAATGTATTGGGGTCACAGCTACGTGAGCTAGCATATATATTTATATTTCCAGTAGTTTCATGAGTTTATTGATAAAAAAAAACGTATTTCTGAGCCTAAGAATAATAAAACAGTAAAAAATAGTAAAAAACAAAAATACTAACAGTATTGCAACATGTAAAATACGATACCGCTCTCAGCGTTTCGGACAAAGGCTTCCACCATCTTCCATAGTCTCGCCTCACTCGTGTGTGCCATTCAAGTTGTGCCTATTATTATTAATATATTTTGCTTGTGATTTTTTTACTCGCATATTTTAACCTTTGCAATGCCTCCCAAGCATCCTTCATCTTCTATGGCTTCTTGTAGTGAGCCTAAGTGGCAAAGGAAATTGTTAACCAATGTAGATAAAGTGAAACTCTTAGATATGTTGAAAGAAGGAAAGAAGTTTGTGGATGTCGGCCGCTATTTTACGTAAACGTCAAAATTATTATAAAATACTGTACCTATGTATGTCAAGTCATCATCACCTCATTCACGGTAGGTTTTCCTATCACTTTCATAAAAAATTACGTTGCTTGCTGTTATTTATAATGTAAAGGGTGTTTTTTTAACAGTACAGGGAGGGTTTATACAGTGTAAACGTAAAAATACATTAAAATATCTATGTACATATAGGCTTATCCTACTCAGCGGATTTCCTGGTTCGCGTCGGGTCCCGAACCGAACTACCGCGATAAGGGAGGTAACACTGTATATATATATATATATATATATATATATATATATATATATATATATATATATATATATATATATATATATATATATATATATATATATAAATATATATATATATATATATATATATATATATATATATATATATATATATATATATATACAGTGTTCCCTCCCTTATTGCGGTAGTTCGGTTCCGGGACCCGGCGCGAACCAGGGAAATCACGAAGTAGGATCAGCCTTTAAAAAAAAAAAAAAAAAAAAATTAAAGATGATTATGACACCAGGACAGGCCAAAAATTATAAAATAAAACGGCCTTTATCAGGCTGTAAAGAGAAACAGAGATGGAGAGTGTAATGACCTGTCAGATGTGAAGGGATTATAAAAGATGTGTAATGAATATCCAGCTCTCTGCTGGGTTTACTATACTTCTGCATTACCTTCATGATGTCTATTCTAAAACTTCTCCTTAGATCTTATTATTATTATTATTATTATTATTATTATTATTATTATTATTATTATTATTATCATTATTATTATTATTATTGGCAACAATAATTTTCCTTTGATGATGATTGGGGAGATTATTATTATTATCATTATTATTATTATTATTATTATTATTATTATTATTATTATCATTATTACTACGAATTCGTAATTAAACTATTATTTTTACTATAAATAATGTAGTTTTGGTTGAATGAACAAGAGTTACTTAAAGATTCTCTCTCTCTCTCTCTCTCTCTCTCTCTCTCTCTCTCTCTCTCTCTCTCTCTCTCTCTCTCTCTCTCTCTCTCTCCAACATTCTATTCTACCCAACCCCCCCACACTCTCTTTGTCCCAGCCAACTAGGAAGGGGCACTTTACACAGTTATTAAAAGTAAATAAACCAACAGATGTACAAACAATGATGAGCCCTTAATAATAATAATGATGATGATGATGAAATAATCTCCACAATCATCATCAAAGGAAAATTATTGTTGCCAATAATAATAATAATAATAATAATAATAATAATAATAATAATAATAATAATAATAATATCTAAGCAGATTTATTGGAATAGACATCATGAAAGTAATGCAGAGGTATATTAAAACCCAGCAGAGAGCTGGATATTCATTACACATCTTTTATAATCCCTTCACATCTGACAGGCCATTACACTCTCCATCTCTGTTTCTCTTTACAACCTGATAAAGTCTGCTTTATTTTATCATTTTTTGGCCCATCCTGGAGTCACAATAATCTTTTAAATGTATTTTGTTTTTATTTATTTTATTTCCCCCCCCCCCCAAAAAAAAAACGCGATACAGTGAGAACGCGAACCAAGAAACGCGAATAACCGGGGGAACACTGTATGTATATATATATATATATATATATATATATATATATATATATATATATATATATATATATATATATATATATATATATATATATATATATATATATATATATATATATATATATATATATATATATATATATATATATATATATATATATACACACTCAGCTCTTCGAGCAATGCTAGGATAGGTTCTCCGAAGAATGACTGTAACCAGTCATTTACCATAAGAAACAATGATAATAGGCATATACACGTTCCGCAAACGTACACAAACACACTATGCCAAAGTAATAAGATAAGTAAAACATATTTTATAAGTACATAACAAAGCAGAAAGACCTGTACTTATTTATATTACATAAACACACTATGCCAAAGTAATAAGATAATTAAAACATACTTTATAAGTACATAAAGCAGAAAGACCTGCAGTTATTTATATTAACATGCAAATAGTGTAGAGTATAAACACTATACAGATTTACAAATAAATACTATACAGCAAAAAAAATTAATCAACCCTGAGAATGATCCCATATATGCAAATGTAAACAAAGATGACATTAGCGGTAGGAGAAGGAGGAGGAGACTTAAGCGGTAGGAGAGGAAGGAGGAAGGGGGAGAGAAAACCACTAGTTGTTGTTGGGGTTAATACTGGGTGAAGAGTGACTGAAGCACAATGAAGCAACTGCCTCAGAGGCAGTCGCTTAGTTACTAAACAACCATTTTTTTCGTACCCATGCGCATAGCTCGCGTATTTCATATTTTTTTACTATTATTTTTTAGAGGCGTTATTTCAATTTTGCGTATTATAACAACGCATAAAAAGAGAGTTGAGAGTATATATATATATATATATATATATATATATATATATATATATATATATATATATATATATATATATATATATATATATATATATATATATATATATATATATATATATATATATATATATATATATATATATATATATATATATATATACAGTGATCCCTCATTTATCGCGGGGGTTAGGTTACGGGACCGACCGCGATAGGTGAATTCCGCGAAGTAGGATCACCCTATATGTACATAGGTATTTTACATTTATTTTTACGTGTACTGTATAAACCCTCCCTATACTGTTAACAAACCACCCCTTACTTCATAAATAACAGCATGAAAGCATAAATTTATACGAAAGTGATAGATAAACTTACCGTGAATGAGGTGGTAATGACATGACATACTCATATACATAGGTATTTTACAATTATTTTTACGTTTACTGTATAAACCCTCCCTTTACTGTTAAAAAACCACCTTTTACTTTATAAATAACAGCATGCAAGCGTAAATTTATATGAAAAGGACAGGTAAACTTACCGTGAATGAGTTGGTAATGACATCACATACTCATATACATAGGTATTTTACAATTATTTCTACGTTTACTGTATAAACCCTCCCCTGCGGCCGACATCCGCAAACCTTCTTCCTTCTTTCAGCATTTTAACAGTTTCACCTTATCCGTTATGGTTAACATCTTCCTTTGCCGCTTAGGCTCAAAACCAGAAGCCTTTGAAGATGAAGGACGTTTGGGAGGCATTCCAAAGGTTGAAATATGAGTAAAAACAATCACAAGCACAACGCAAATGGCGCACATATTAGTTGGACTGAACAAGTGAGGAGAGACAATGGAAGATGGTGGGAGAACCAAGCTTCAATCAAGCAGCCAATCAGACCCCATGATACAGAACATACAGAAAAACAATTATGTGATTCGTCGTTTCCCACCCTTTCATCCAAAAGCATTCCATGAACTATCTCACGTATGTGTGAGCTTTTGCGTTTTCCAAAATGCCAATACATTGTACGCTATCGGACAGTATTTCACATGGTGCAATACAGTGAGTTATATGTTTAAATTTATGTTTTTTACTAATTTTTACTGTTTTTTTATTCTTAGGCTAGGAAATACTTGTTTTATCAATAAAATAATGAAAGTTTCAATAGGTACTAGCTCACGTAGGTGCGACCCTTTTCGTTTTCCGAAATGCTGATACCTGTATCGTATTTTACATGGTGCAATACTGTTAGTATTTATGTTTTTTACTATTTTTTACTATTCTTAGGCTAAGAAATACGACTTTTTAATCAATAAAAACATGAAACTACTGGAAATTTTAATATACGCTAGCTCACGTAGGTGCGACCCTTTGCGTTTTCCGAAATGCTGATAGCGATTTCGTACTTTCTATGGTGCAGAGTTACATGTTCAAATTTATGTTTTTTAACTATTTCTTACTGTTTTATTATTCTTAGGCTGGTGAATACAATTTTTTTATCAATAAAATCATGAAAAAAAAAAATTTTCAATAAAATACTGAAAACGTTTATTTCTTAACATTTTAATATTTTTGCATATACCCAGAAAAAGAAAAAGAAAAACGCGATACAGTGAATCCGCGATAGGTGAACCGCGATATAGCGGGGAATTACTGTATATATATATATATATATATATATATATATATATATATATATATATATATATATATATATATATATATATATATATATATATATATATATATATATATATATATATATATATATATATATATATATATATATATATATATATATATATATATATATATACAGTGTTGCCTCACTTATCACGGTAGTTCGGTTCCGGGACCGGCCACGAACCAGGAAGTCCGCGAAGTAGGATCCACCTATATGTACATAGATATTTTAATATATTTTTACGTTTACACTGTATAAACCCTCCCTGCACTGTTAAAAAAACACCCTTTACATTATAAATAACAGCAAGCAACGTAAATTTTTATGAAAGTGATAGGAAAACTTACCGTGAATGTGATGATGACGTGACATACATACTCATTTACAATTATTTTTTCATTTACATACTGTATAAACCCTCCCTGCACTGTTGAAAAAACACCCTTTACATTATAAATAACAGCAAGCAACGTAAATTTTTATGAAAGTGATAGACAAAATTACGGTGAATGAGGTGATAATGACGTGACAAACATACTCATTTACAATTATTTTTTCGTTTACGTACTGTATAAACCCTCCTTGGACTGCTAAAAAAACACCCTTTACATTATAAATAACAGCACGCAACGTAAATTTTTATGAAAGTGATAGATAAAATTACGGTGAATGAGGTGATAATGACGTGACATACATACTCATTTACAAGTATTTTTTCGTTTACGTACTGTATAAACCCTCCCTGCACTGTTAAAAAAAGACCCTTTACATTATAAATAACAGCAAGTAATGTAAATTTTTATGAAAGTGATAGATAAAATTACGGCGAATGAGGTGATAATGACGTGACATACATACTCATTTACAAGTATTTTTTCGTTTACGTACTGTATAAAGCCTCCCTGCACTGTTAAAAAAACACCCTTTACATGATAAATAACAGCAAGCAACGTAAATTTTTATGAAAGTGATAGATAAAATTACGGTGAATGAGGTGATAATGACGTGACATACATACTCATTTACAATTATTTTTTCGTTTACGTACTGCATAAACCCTCCCTGCACTGTTAAAAAAACACCCTTTACATTATAAATAACAGCAAGCAACGTAAATTTTTATGAAAGTGATAGATAAAATTACGGTGAATGAGGTGATAATGACGTGACATACATACTCATTTACAATTATTTTTTCGTTTACGTACTGTATAAACCCTCCCTGCACTGTTAAAGAAACACCCTTTACATTATAAATAACAGCAAGCAACGTAAATTTTTATGAAAGTGATAGATAAAATTACGGTGAATGAGGTGATAATGACGTGACATACATACTCATTTACAATTATTTTTTTGTTTACGTACTGTATAAACCCTCCCTGCACTGTTAAAAAAACACCCTTTACATTATAAATAACAGCAAGCAACGTAAATTTTTATGAAAGTGATAGATAAAATTACCATGAATGAGGTGATGATGACTTGACACACATACTCATTTACAATTATTTTTTTGTTTACGAACTGTATAAACTCTCCCTGCACTGTTAAAAATACACCCTTTATATTATAAATAACAGCACGCAACGTAAATTTCAAAAAAAAAAATGAAAATACTAAAAATGTTTTTTTTCAATATTTTAATATTTTTGCATATACCCATAAAATAAAATAATAATTTATCAAAAAAAAAAACCGCGATAGAGTGAGAACGCGAACCAAGAGGCGCGAATAACCGGGGTAACACTGTATATATATATATATATATATATATATATATATATATATATATATATATATATATATATATATATATATATATATATATATATATATATATATATATATATATATATATATATATATATATATATATATATATATATATATACAGTGATCCCCCGCTGTATCGCATTTCCTGGTTCGCGTTTTCACTGTATCGCAGTTTTTTTGGGGGCAAATTATTATTGTCAAATACCTATGTACATGAGTATGTCATGTAATTACCACTTCCTTCACCGTAATTTTATCTATCACTTTCAAATAAATTTACGTTGCATGCTGTTATTTATGAAGGAAAGGGTGGTTTGTTAACAGTACAGGGAGGGTTTATAAAGTTTAAACGCAAAAATAAATTAAAATATCTATGTACATATAGGCTGATCCTACTTCGCGGTTTTCCTGTCTTGCGCCGGTTCCCAGAACCGAACTACCGCGATAATGGGGGGATTACTGTGTGTATATATATATATATATATATTATATATATATATATATATATATATATATATATATATATATATATATATATATATATATATATGCAGTAATCCCTCGCTTTTTTGCAGTTCACCTATCGCGGATTCAGTGCATCGCGGATTTTTTTTTGGGGGAAAAAAAAATTTAAGATTATTGTGACACTAGGATGGGCCATAAAATGATAAAATAAGACAGCCATTATCAGGCTGTAAAGAGAAACAGAGATGGAGAGCGTAATGACCAGCGAGATGTGAAGGGATTATAAAAGATGTGTAATGAATATCCAGCTATCTGCTGGGTTTTAATATACCTCTGCATTACTTTCATGATGTCTATTCCAATAATTCTCCTTAGATCTTATTATTATTATTATTATTATTAGCGATAATAATTTTCCTTTGATGATGATTGTGGAGATTATTATCATTATTAGTATTATTATTTTTATTATTTTTTTTTTTTAATAGGTGTTCCTACTTCGCAAAAATTCACCTATCGCGGCCGGTCCCGAAACCGAACCCCTGCAATAAACGAGGAGTTACTGTATATATATATATATATATATATATATATATATATATATATATATATACATATATATATATATATATATATATATATATATATATATATATATATATATATATATATATATATATATATATATATATACAGGGAGTCTTCATATAAAGTCATCTCGAGTTATGGCGTTTCGATTTTACAACAAAGGCCAAAATATAATTAATAAATTATAAATAAATTCATTTTTGGATCTACCTGGCTGGTGCGGTAAATGCAAACCATGAGATAAAAGTTTGAGAGAGTGACAGAGGAATACACAGCTAGCATCACTGCTCTATTCATATTTATCAAGTAAATGGATTTATTTATCTATTCTTTTATATATATGGTTATATTGAAGGATTATATTGAATTTTGGAAAAATAAACACATAGCTGTAAATACGATTTTATTCAAAATACACATGAATAAACAGGTAACAGCACTGCTGTATTCATATTTATCAAGTTCATGGCTTTATTTATTCATATATTTCATTATATTGAAGGCTTATATCTAATTTAAAAAGAAAAACACCAAATACATAGCTGTAAATATGATTTCATTCGAAATGCACACGAATACAAACGCAACTGTTATAATACACCTTGTTAATTTTATGCGCGATTTTTTTATCCACGAAATTGCAATAATGCCCCTAAAAAATAATATTAAGAAAATTCTAATTTCGCGAATAATGCCTGAAAAAAAAAAGCAAAAAAAAAAAAAAATTTACACTTCTTCCACGAGTACAAAAAGGATTACAATAAGAAATGCTCATCATCATCATTATACATTATATACAGAAGTCCCTCGTTTATCGTGGGGGTTCGGTACCGGGGCCGGCCGCGATAGGTGAATTTCCGTGAAGTAGGAACACCTAAAAAAAAATAAAAATAATTTTTTTTTTATTTTTTTAGATGATTATGACATCAGGACGGCCCAAAAATGATAAAATAAAACAGCCTTTATCAGGCTGTAAAGGGAAACAGAGATGGAGAGTGCAATGACCTGTCAGATGTGAAGGGATTATAAAAGATGTGTAATGAATATCCAGCTCTCTGCTGGGTTTTAATATACCTCTGCATTACTTTCATGATGTCTATTCCAAAAATTCTCCTTAGATATTATTATTATTATTATTATTATTGGCAACAATAATTTTCCTTTGATGATGATTGTGGAGATTATTATTATTATTATTATTATAATTATTGTTATTATTATTATTATTATTATTATTATTATTATTATTATTATTATTATTATTGTCATTATTATTATTATTATTCTTAATATTCTTATTATTATTATTATCATTATTATTATTATTATAATCATCATTATTATTACGAATTTGTTATTAAACCTTTTTACAATAAATAATGTAGTTTTGGTTGAATGAACATGAGTAAATTAAAGATCTCTCTCTCTCTCTCTCTCTCTCTCTCTCTTCTCTCTCTCTCTCTCTCTCTCTCTCTCTCTCTCTCTCTCTCTCTCTCTCTCTCTCTCTCCAACATTCTATTCTACCCAACCCCCCACACTCTCCTTGTCCCAGCAAACTAGGGAGGGGCACTGTAAACAGTTATTAAAGTAAATAAACCAACAGATGCACAAACAATGATGAGCCCTTAATAATAATAATAATAATAATAATAATAATAATAATAATAATAATAATAATAATAAGTAGTCGCCGTGGCTCAGTCGATAGCATCTCCGACTCTGAGGCGTCAGGTCGAGGGTTCGCGCCCTGTCACGGTCTGAGGTTAGCAAAGGCATGCACTCAGCGTAAGGATTACATCTGCCAAAACAAGTCCTTCGCAAGAAGGCAACTGTCCTAGCCCTTGGTTGATAAGGGAGTCCGTGACGTAAAACCGGAACAATAATAATAATAATAATAATAATCTCCACAATCATCATCAAAGGAAATGTATTATCGCCAATAATAATAATAATAAATATAATAATAATAATAATAATAATAATTATAATATCTAAGGTGAATTATTGGAATAGACATCATTCAAGTAATGCAGAGGTATATTAAAACCCAGCAGAGAGCTGCATATTCATTACACATCTTTTATAATCCCTTCATATCTGACAGGTCATTACCCTTTCCATCTCTGTTTCTCTTTCCAGCCTGATAAAGGCTGTCTTATTTTATTATTTTTTGGCCCATCCTAGTGTCAAAAAAAAATAAAAAAAAAATAAAAAAAATAAAAAAATAAATAAATAAATAATTCCGCAATTTACTGAATCCGCGATAGGTGAACCGCAAAATAGCGAGGGATTACTGTATATATATATATATATATATATATATATATATATATATATATATATATATATATATATATATATATATATATATATATATATATATATATATATATATATATATATATATATATATATATATATATATTCATTACACATCTTTTATAATCCCTTCATATCTGACAGGTCATTACACTTTCCATCTCTGTTTCTCTTTACAGCCTGATAAAGGCTGTCTTATTTTATTATTTTTTGGCCCATCCTAGTGTCACAAAAAAAAAAAAAAAAAAAAAAAAAAAAAAAAAAAAAAAAGAGAGAGGCCAATTCCCCCCCAAAGAAAATCCTCGATTTACTGAATCCGCGATAGGTGAACCGCAAAATAGCAAGGGATTTCTGTATATATATATATATATATATATATATATATATATATATATATATATATATATATATATATATATATATATATATATATATATATATATATATAATATATATATATATATATATATATATATATATATATATATATATATATATATATATATATATATATATATATATATATATATATATATATAGTGTTCCCCCCCTTATCGCTGTAGTTCGGTTCCGGAACCCGGCGCAAACCAGGAAAACTGCAGAGTAGGATCAGCCTATATGTACATAGATATTTTAATTTATTTTTACGTTTACACTGTATAAACCCTCCCTGTACTGTTAACATACTACCCTTTACTTCATAAATAACAGCATGAAAGCGTAAATTTATATGATATACTCATGTACGTAGGTATTTTACAATTATTTTTATGTTTACTGTATAAACCCTCCCTGCACTGTAAAAATCCACCCTTTACTTTATAAATAACAGCATGCAACGTAAATTTATATGTACGTGATATGTAAACTTACCTTATCTGTTATGGTTAACATTTTCCTTTGCCGCTTAGGCTCAGTACAAGAAGCCTTAGAAGATGAAGGATGCTTGGGAGGCATTGCAAAGGTTAAAATAAGCGAGTAAATAAATCACAAGCAAATCGTATTAATAAGCACAACGTGAACGGCGCACACGAGTGAGGCGAGACAATGGAAGATGGTGGAAGCCTTTGTAAGAAACGCTGATAGCGGTATCGTATTTTACATGTTGCAGTACTGTTAGTATTTATGTTTTTTACTATTTTTTACTGTTTTATTATGCTTAGGCTAGGAAATACGTTTTTTTTATCAATAAAATCATGAAACTACTGGAAATATAAATATATATGCTAGCTCACGTAGCTGCGACCCCAATACATTGTACGCTATCGAACACAAGCAAAACGTTTAATAAGCACAACGTGAACGGCGCACACATGAGTTAGACTGGACGAGCCTTTGTCAAAAACACTGATAGCGGTATCGTATTTTACATGTTGCAATACTGTTAGTATTTATGTTTTTCACTATTTTTTACAGTTTTATTATTCTTAGGCTAAGAAATAAGTTTTTTTTATCAATAAAATCATGAAACTACTGAAAATATAAATATATATGCTAGCTCATGTAGCTGCGACCCCAATACATTGTACGCTATCGGACACAAGCAAAACGTTTAATAAGCACAACGTGAACGGCGCACACATGAGTTAGACTGAACGAGGCTTTGTCAAAAACACTGATAGCGGTATCGTATTTTACATGTTGCAATACTGTTAGTATTTATGTTTTTTTACTATTTTTTACTGTTTTATTATTCTTAGGCTAAGAAATACTTTTTTTTATCAATAAAATCATGAAACTACTGGAAATATAAATATATATGCTAGCTCACGAAGCTGTGACCCCAATACATTGTACGCTATCGGACACTATTTCGCATGATGCAATACTGTGCGTTATACTGTACGTACGTATTTTTAAATTTGTTTTTTACTATTTTTTAATGTTTTATTATTCGTAGGCTGTGAAATAAATTTTTTTATTCATTAAATAATGAAATTTTTTTTTCAATAAAAAAATGAAAATACTGAAAATTTTAATTTTTTCAATATTTTTATATTTTTGCGTATACCCATAAAATAAAATAATAATTTTTCAAAAATAAAAAACGCGATACAGTGAGAACGCGAACCAAGAAAAGCGATACAGGGGGGGTACACTGCGTATATATATATATATATATATATATATATATATATATATATTATATATATATATATATATATATATATATATATATATATATATATATATATATATATATATATATATATATATACAGTGTTCCCTCCCTTATCGCAGTTGTTCAGTTACGGGACCCGGCGCGAACCAGGAAAGTCGCGAAGTAGGATTAGCCTTTAAAAAAATCAAAAAATCAAAAAATAAAAAAAATAAAAAAATAAAGATGATTATGACACCAGGACAGGCCAAAAATTATAAAATAAAACGGCGTTTATCAGGCTGTAAAGAGAAACAGAGATGGAGAGTGTAATGACCTGTCAGATGTGAAGGGATTATAAAAGATGTGTAATGAATATCCAGCTCTCTGCTGGGTTTACTATACCTCTGCATTACCTTCATGATGTCTATTCTAAAAATTCTCCTTAGATCTTATTATTATTATTATTATTATTATTATTATTATTATTATTATTATTATTATTATTATTATTATTATTATTATTATTGGCATCAATAATTTTCCTTTGATGATGATTGGGGAGACTATTATTATTATTATTATTATTATTATTATTATTATTATTATTATTATTATTATCATCATCATTATTACTACGAATTCGTAATTAAACCATTATTTTTACTATAAATAATGTAGTTTTGGTTGAATGAACAAGAGTTACTTAAAGATTCTCTCTCTCTCTCTCTCTCTCTCTCTCTCTCTCTCTCTCTCTCTCTCTCTCTCTCTCTCTCTCTCTCTCTCTCTCTCTCTCTCTCTCTCTCTCTCTCTCTCTCCAACATTCTATTCTACCCAACCCCCCACACTCTCTTTGTCCCAGCCAACTAGGGAGGCACTTTACACAGTTATTAAAAGTAAATAAACCAACAGATGTACAAACAATGATGAGCCCTTAATAATAATAATAATGATGATGATGATAATAATCTCCACAATCATCATCAAAGGAAAATTATTGTTGCCAATGATAATAATAATAATAATAATAATAATAATAATAATAATAATAATAATAATAACAATAATAATAATAATAATATCTAGGCAGAATTATTGGAATAGACATCATGAAAGTAATGCAGAGGTATATTAAAACCCAGCAGAGAGCTGGATGTTCATTACACATCTTTTATAATCCCTTCTCATCTGACAGGTCATTACACTCTCCATCTCTGTTTCTCTTTACAACCTGATAAAGTCTATTCTATTTTATCATTTTTTTGCCCATCCTGGTGTCACAATAATCTATAAAAAAAAAAAAAAAAAAAAAAAAAAAAAAAAAAATATATATATATATATATATATATATATATATATATATATATATATATATATATATATATATATATATATATATATATATATATATATATATATATATATATATATATATACATATATATTGCCAAAAGAAAAAACACGATACAGTGAGAACGCGAACCAAGAAACGCGAATAACCGGGGGAACACTGTATATATATATATATATATATATATATATATATATATATATATATATATATATATATATATATATATATATATATATATATATATATATATATAATTGTATATTATTATCTTTCACACTGAGCTAGTTATAACTCCGATTTTGGTCGTCGGTCCACTATATAAAACTACGGGTATTTCACCAGCTCTAGAGGTATGTTGTAACCCCCTGGAATCACCCTTACAATTTCCTCTTTGTATATGCATATGAGAGAGAGAGAGAGAGAGTGAGAGAAAGAATCTTGATTTAAAACAATGAATCAGATGTGGATAGACAGATAGATACGTACATAGATGGATAGATAGATAAATAGATAGAAAGATAGATAATAGATAAATAGATAGATAGATACGTACATAGATGGATAGAAAGATAGATATGTAAATAGGTAAACAGATAGGTAAACACATAGATAGATGGAAAAAAATTTCCCTAAATCCATATTGAGTACCCTAAACGTAATGAAATTTATTATTATTATTATTATAATTGTTATTATTACGATTATTATTATTATGATTATTATTACAGTAATCCCTCACTCTATCGTGATTCACCTATCGCGGATTCACTGTATCGCGGATTTATTTTTTGGCCAATAAAAAAAAAGGTTTTATTTTTCCCCCCCCAAGATGATTATGACACCAGGATGGTCCAAAAAATGATAAAATAAAACACAGCTGTTCTGCATTCATATTATCAAGGTAATGGATTTATTTATTTTTTTATATACAGCATTTGTTTGTACAGTGTACACCTAGTTCTCAGAAGTGACGGGTAAATGGAAAATTGCATGAAAAAATGAGTCATTTTCCATAGGAAACAATGATAAAGGGCATAGCTCGTTCCACAACCGTCCATAGACACACTATACCAAAAATATAAGATAAGTAAAATATATTTTATAAGTACATAACAATGCAGAAAGACCTGTAGTTATTTAAATTAACATGCAAATAGTGTACAGTATAAAAGATATACAGATTTACTGTACAGTAACCAAATTAATGCACTCTATTATGCCGTTGGTAAGAGGCTTACACTGGGACGTGCATCGTGGCCAGTGTTGCCAGATACAGCGGATGTTTCTATATTCAAATGTATGGTACATTTTAAGATATATATTAATTACAGGATGGTAGTACTGTAATTTAAATAAAATTGTACTTCATCTTTAAGATACTTGAAATAACTTACCAGCTTACATGTATATTTTTTATATTTATCATTTCTCTCATTCATCTATTCTGGCAACACTGAAGGTGGCGGTGAACACAAGATGCAAACGTTTTGTCACACTTCCGTATCAGCTGATGCACCCTCGCACGCTATTTCCATGACGATATTATATCGAAAGTATGTTTGCTGTTTGTTCTTAATGCTTTTTTTCCATTATCTTCATAATATCCGATCGCATTAAGCGATAGAAGAAGAGGAGGATGCGGGAGAATGAACCTCTATCGGCAAACGTTTTGTCACACTTCCGTATCAGCTGATGCACCCTCGGACGCTATTTCCCTGACGATATTATATAGAAAACTTGTTTGCTGTTTGTTCTTCATGCTTTTTTCAATTGTCTTCATAATATTCGATGGCATTGAGCTGTAGAAGAGGAGTAGGATGCAGGAGAACGAACCTCTATCGGTAAACGTTTTGCTACTTCCGTATCAGCTGATGCACCCTCGCACGCTATTTCCCTGACGATATTATATTGAAAATATGTTTGCTGTTTGTTCTTAATGCGTTTTTTAAATTTTTGTCATAATATCCGATCGCATAAAGCGGCAGAAGAGGAGGAGGATGGCGGAAAAGTGCCTCCAAGGCGGTTGATATTTTACTAAAGTAATTTTTATTTTCATTTTTTCATGGGCGTTATTCGCGAATTTCGTATTTTTTTACTATTATTTTTTGGGGGTGTTATTGCCATTTCGCAGTTAAAAAAATGCAGAAAAAAGGAACAAGGTGTATTGAAAATTTATATTGATTTTAAAAAGAAAAAATACCAAACACATGGCTATAAATACGATTTTATTCATGCTCATATTCAAAGTTGCATTAGTATTTATCAAGTTAATGGCCTTATTTTTTTTTATATAAAGTATTTGGTTATACTGAGAAATTATACTGAATTTAAAAAAATACCGAACACATAGCTATAAATACGATTTTGTTTACACTTGAATGCATAATTGTATTCGAATTTATCGACTTAATGGCTTTATTAATTTATTTTTTAAATACAGTTGGTTATAATAAAAAATTATTTTGAATTTAAAAAGAAAAAATACCAAACATATAGCTGTAAATACAATTACCAGGAGGATCCACAATGGGATTAGCTTCAGATCTTAGGTCAGGTGGATGGTCAATTGGCATAATCTTCCTCATAAGGTCTTAAAAGTAATTTTAAAAGACCTCATTAACAAGATTATGCCAAATGATCATCCACCTGACCTGAGGTCTGAAGCTAATCCCATCGTGGATCCTCCAGGAAAATGTTTAAGACCTAATTAAGAAGATTATGCCAAATGGCCGTCTACCTGACCTGAGGTCTGACGCTAATATTGAAGGATTATATTGAATTAAAAAAGAAAATACCAAACACTGCTGTAAATACGAATTTATTCATAATACACACGAATACAAAGCTAGCAAACACAGCTGTACTGTATTCATATCTATCAAGTTAATGGCTTTATTTATTTATTCTTTTATATACAGTTGGTTACTGCATATGGAAAAATTATATTGAATTTAAAAAGAACATATACTAAACATATAGCTGTAAATACAAATTTATTTAAAATAGTTTTTTGAGTGTAATGTAAGAAATAAGCATCACACGGTATTAGGGGTGGAGAAGAACAACTCCTTGTTAATTCCCATCTGCCATATTGTGTCTAGTGCTTTCGTCTGCTCTCTCGTTGTGTTCACTCGTTATGGACTTTACTATGCCTCCCAAGCATGTTAATGATAATTCTGATGGCAGTTCCACTAAAAAAAGAAAAGCCATCACAATGGAAATAAAAATTGAAGTGGTAAACCGTGCTGAAAAGGGAGAATCTTTTACGAACATTGGCCGAAATCTCGGATTAGCCCTTATTACCGTGGCAACAATCATCAAACCACATTAGTAAAAGAAAGCCCATTTTTGTATAATTTTTATGTTTATAAGTGTAGTTTTAGTATATAGTATAATAAAACGAGAGCTTCCAGTGCAGTATTTATTTCTATAGACTACGTACGGTAATGTATGCTCTTTTGCCTCTCCAGACTCTCTTGCCCCAGTCTCCTCAGCACCTGCCCTTCCAATATCTGTCTTACAATGAAAATTTTTTATTTCAATAGATTAATGTTAATTTTAAAGATAAGTAATACTATTAGGATAAGCTTTAGTATATTTTTATATAGATTACAAACATTAAATTTTTCCCAATGTTTTAAACAATTTATTTTTAACATACGTTGGGAGATACAGGTTCGAATCTAAGTGAATTCCGACTTGCGTCGAATTTTGACTTAAGGTCAAGAAGTCAGAAACGGAACCCTGACATTAATTCATGACTCC
>JAXCGZ010010236.1:27500-40367 GCA_037179515.1 Halocaridina rubra | reverse complement strand
ATTACACATCTTAGATTAAGTAATCTCTCTCTCTCTCTCTCTCTCTCTCTCTCTCTCTCTCTCTCTCTCTCTCTCTCTCTCTCTCTCTCTCTCTCTCTCTCTCTCTCTCTCTCTCTCTCTCTCTCTCTCTCTCTCTCTCTCTCTCTCTCTCTCTCTCTTTCCATTATAAAATCCTTTGTGTAGCCAATAGTAATACGGATCTTAGAAACTTTTGTAATTTCTGTACGCTCTCCATTAATAACAACTGACTATGCATTTTTTCAATGGTTAATGATTGCTAGAATACAAATTAAATGCAATGAGAGATTTTTGAGATTATAAATTTGAATAATAAATTCTTTCAAAAAACGGGATTTAAGATAAAGTTGATGGTTATGTTTATGATAATTAAAACAATAGTAAATATTAATAAATAAATAAAAAAAAAAAAAATTAATATATATATATATATATATATATATATATATATATATATATATATATATATATATATATATATATATATATATATATATATATATATATATATATATATATATATATATATATAACGTGTAGCCAAAATAGGATGAAGATTTTAAAACAGATACAATTACAGAAATATTAAACATGAGCATCAATTGAATCCTGAAAATACATAACAGAGAAAAAATTTATTCAGAATATTAAAAAGTCGTTAACTGTATAAAAAATTAAAGAAAATGAATAATAATGAAAAATAGAAAAAATACCACGAAATGAAAAAAAAAATATGGAATAACGACATACATGATAACTGGAATAAAGAGAAAAAAGATGAATAAATCATAGAATAAATAAACTGTTTTTCTTTCAGAAATGAAGCTACGGATATCTGCTTCTCTCTGATTTGCATGTTGATGTTTGGGCTGTCATGCATGGCCGGAGACGGGGAAACACAAAAAAAAATCTGGAATTTGCCCGAGTTGTTCCAGGCAGTGATGGAGCCTATTTGCATTTACGAGATACAAATTTATGATGGGGAGCGTAGTTCTGGAATCCTGGAACACGCTGGAAGGTTGAAGCTGGAAAAATTTGCCATTATTTCGCAAAAAAGATATAGTGTTTCGTGTGCTAAGTACATATATATCAACTCGCAATGCAAAGTTCGATTAGATTTAGATATCTTAAAATATAATTTAATGTTACTATGTTTGACAAAAATTTCTGATCTCGGAAATAAATCAAAATACTTTAAGAAAAGTTAACATTATTCATAATATATATATATATATATATATATATATATATATATATATATATATATATATATATATATATATATATATATATATATATGTATATATATATATATATATATATATATATATATATATATATATATATATATATATATATATATATATATATATATATATATATATATATATATATATATATATATATGTGTGTGTGTGTGTGTGTGCGTGTGTGTGTGTGTATGTGTGTATGGGTGATTACCTAATTGTGACTACCTAATTGTGCTTACGGGAAAGAGCCCAAAGCTCGTATCTTCCCGTCTCCTCATCGGTTCCATTTTATACTTAGTGATACTTATCATACCTGTCCTTAAAACTATGGACTGAGTTAGCATTAACTACCTCCTCGCTTAGCAAATTCCAATTATCAACTACTCTTACACAAAAAAAGTACTTCCTTACATCCTGCAAAGAAGTTTTCTTACGAAGCTTCAAACTATGACCTCTAGTTCTAGAGCCAGCCATATCAATATATCGATCCCTATCCACTCTATCATAACCATGAAGGAATTTAAAGACTCACCATATCCCCCCTCAATCTTCTAGCTTCGAGTGATGGTAAGTCTAATTCCCTCAGCCTCTAATGTGTGTATATGTGCATGCATGTGACCCAATGCGTGACGTCAAAACCATGGCAAATAACAGAAAATAATGAATGTCTTTTGCAACATTTAATGCCATTTCGACTTCTATCAATGGTGCCAGAGAGAAGAGTGCCATTGCAATTTTCCTCCTGAATATATCAGTGCCATAAAGGTTATCGTGGCCCTATTGCAAACGTAGTGAAAGTACCTAAGCAGTAAATTGATTTCTGAGTGAAGGGATTGTGTAATGATTAAAATTTCTGAAAAAAAAATAGATTGTGTGTCGAAGCTGATTTTTGCAGAATTATTGACGGAGAATCTTAACTGGTTTCTGTCAGTCTGTCTGTGTTGTATAATGGTGATAATTATTAATGTGGTTTATTATTTATAATTCATTCTCGCTACAGAGTGCCACTTTAAGTTGGATGTTCCACATTATAATAATTAAAATGATGATGATGATGATGATGATGATGATGATAATAATAATAATAATAATAATAATAATAATAATAATAATAATAATAATAATAATAATAATAATAATAATAATAATAATAACAATAATAATAATAATAATAATGATAACAATAATAATAATAATAATAATGATGATGATGATGATGATGATGATAATAATAATAATAATAATAATAATAATAATAATAATAATAATAATAATAATAATAATAATAATAATAATAATAATAATGATAATAATAATAATCCAATATTATTGTTATTATTATTATTATTATTATTATTATTATTATTATTATTATTATTATTATTATTATTATTATTATTATTATTATTATTATTAACAATAGTAATAATGATTAAAATAATAATAGTAGTAGTGCTATTAGTAGTGGTAGTAGTAGTAGTGATAGAAGATGTGATAATAGTAGTATTATTAGTAGCAGTAGTAGTAGTAGTAGTAGTAATAATAATAATAATAATAATAATAATAATAATAATAATAATAATAATAATAATAATAATAATAATAATAATAATAATGATAATAATAATAAAAACAATAATAATAATAATAATAATAATAATAATAATAGTAATTATAGTAATAATAATAATATTGTCGTATGACTTCCGTCATGCTGAAGCCAGTCCTTCATGCTGAAGCCAGAATCTGAAACTTGTAACAAATCTTGAGGGGTAACGGTTGGTCGAGGGCACAGATATTTTATTACAATGTTTGTAGAAAGTGTCAAGGAGATATATGACCGGAACCTGGAGAGAGGAGGAAAGGCCAGGAAGTTAGCCATTTCCTAAACCACAAGACACACAAACATGTGGCCCGTACGTATGTACATGCCCTGGAGAGATGCCCAATAGCTCCTCCCCCGGCAATAGGAGGGACTCCACTTCGAACCTGGCGTTGATTTGCAGGACTAGATGTCACTTGATTTCATTGGCAGAATTGGATGTCAAGCCACGCCCTGCCCCTGGGGGTATTTCAAGAACCACCCAGGGCAGGCACAGTTAGTTAGAGTTAGAGACCGGGCCTTGCCAGCAGCAGAGTTAACACAGGACAGCTGAGTTAGCCTCCCCCTCTTGGGGGTAGGACTCAGGGATTAGTCGTGACAGGAACTGTAGTAATAGGAGCTCTGAGTACATAGATGTTAAAATAAGAATAAACTGTGAATAAGAAGATGTCTTTCACCAACCACGCTACCATAATTATAAGTATATATACGTAGGAGGAAAATCCCTACGTCAGTGGTGACACTCGGTGGGAAAATAGAATCCCCTACGTCAGTGGTGGCGTACGGTGGGATAACAAAACCCCTACGTCAGTGGTGGACAGCTCGGGATCAATCCACGCCGACACTTTACCGAAGAGAAGGAAGAAAAATAAAATAAAAGAAAAAAATATATAGCATCTATGGAAGAAAAGTATAAGTGAAGAAACTTCAAGACGCTTACCAGCAGTGAGAGAGTGACACCGAGAAAGTCAGAGCTCCCCCTTCACTTACAGTATCATATTATGAGATCCAGCCACTCTCCCCCGCCTCCGAATTGGCAAGGCCCCCACCCCGTGCCCTGGTTGTAAAGACGCCTCGAGTCAAAAATTCACTTTTATACCTCGACGGCGCAAATGTAAAAGACCGTGAATGTCCGTCCATAATTCCCGCGACCGACTTCCTGAAATACTTGGGTCTGCGGATGAGAAGTGACGAGTGGTCAAATAGAGAATATTATAAAACTTTGAAGGAACTATTCCTAAGATATTTCTTAGTAAGCCGAAGTGTGACCGGAGCATTGAGTGAAAATGCCCATTACAAGAAGTATAAGTTGCCGGATCCGACCAAGAAGACGGCGATTCGTCGATTTTACTCGAAGAGAAGAAGGAGAACCCCTTCCTTCCTTGCCTTCTGCCATGAAGTTCTTCAGGACCACCTCCTTAAAATAGCTAAGTACTTGTGATCTGTATCCAGTGAGTAATGGGACAATTAGTAAAAGAAATTGAGGTCGGTGGACGCCGCCATTTTATCTTGTAGTTATGCTTTGACTCAGCCAACCCGCCTATGAGGGGTGTGGCGCCTAATAAGTTGATAAAAGTAGAATTTCTGTACCCATTACTAACATGGATAATTTGTACTAATAGCTATAAGCAGTAATAAACTCCAATTTTGTTATAATTTGAGTAATGTAAAGAAATTTCGTTGGAAGTGTGTTCCATTTATTTGTATTAATGCTTAGATTGAATTTTAAGAACGCGAATGTATCGATTTTTAATTGACAAATTTAACGCACGTGAAATCACTATTACAGTATATTAATTTCTTAAGTGTAAGAATTATAGTGAGTAATATACTTGAATCTGCTTTTAAGGTTTTACTTAGAACACGTGTGATTTTCGAGAAAGGAATGTGGAAGTGACCATTCGATCTCCCAACCTCGTTATTATAAATCTGTAGTAATTGTACTGATCCTTGATATTTTAAAGTACGTGTAAAATCATTTTTATATAAATTTCTTAAAGCGTAAGAAATAGAGTGTTAAGATTGCGCCTGTTTTTAAGTTTTTTTTTTTTTTTTTTTTTTTTTATCCGCGGGAGTAATGTTTTAGCGAAAGAAAGACATAAATGACAGATTGTTTTTTAATGTTGTTATGATGATGGGGAGTTAATATTACGATACGTGTGTGGCATTTTATGTTTGAAGAATAAGAAATTTTGTGATATTGTTTAGAGATGAGTTTTTTGATTTCACGCTATGCAGGTGAAAGTAAGAGTAAATTAGAGGAATTTGTGCTGTCCTAGAATAGGGAAGGTTTTTCAGTGTCACCCAAACGTAGCTTCAAGGGAGTAGAATGTTTGTTTGTTCGTTAGAATGGGACTTAGGACTAGTGAGGCAGTCTGTGACCGTCCGGCCCAACCGAGATTTCACCCTTACTCTTCTTACAACCAACGTTGTAAATTAAAGGGAATTTTACAGAAAGGGGACGATTGTTTTGTAAGTGATGCAGCGAGTGAGGCAGAGAATGAGTATGAATGACTGGGGGTATAATGGGGGGGTTGCTCTAGGGGGTGAAATCGCGGAAAGCACCGTTAGGAAGCATGATTGGGGAGTCTCCGCGAGGATCGTTCCCCTGCTCCGCCAGGTCCTTCTGCATGCCATATCAGAGTGTATTTATGGGAGGTGATGCGCTGTTGCAATATCTAGTGAGGGATATGTTTGAGAAAGTAATTCTCCACCTGCCCAGATATGGTTGAAATGCCAAGTTTGTTTTATTTTTGTTTTGTCCCCTACTCCGCCATTGAGATTATTATTCGATTTCCGAGAGATTCCAAGATAGATGTTACGTGATAAAGGACGTGAATCTATGAATGATTCTTTATTTTCTTTGCTAGCTGCAGTATATACATTATCTGTCTGAAGAGATATGTTAGATTGATAAAATAAAACTTTGCGAGTTTTAGCCATGATAATGTTTTATCAAAATTATTTCAGCTTGGTCATAAAGAAAGAGTGAGAGCTGACAATAAACGTAAGACTCTATCGATAGTCATTGCTAACGTTTGTTCACGTTCATTTGTTTATTTATTTTATTATTAGAGATACTCTGCGACAATTTTTTATTTTCAGTACAAGTAAAAGACAGAGGCCCATCTCAGCTGACTTGTGAGTGGAAACCGCAACGTATTTCACGGTCGCCCAGCCTCTCTCTCTCTCTCTCTCTCTCTCTCTCTCTCCTACCTTTCACTCCACTCTGAGCCTGACAGAGGCTCCGTTCAATGCTAAAAGAACGTTGCTGTCTTTGATTTTTTGTGTGTGTTTTTTCCAGCGAAGCTAGGCGATAATTGTGCCTACATTTTATTGCAGTCAATAGATTGTTGCATGCTGTTATTGCATAAATACTGATAAGACATCGGTAGTACCGCCATTTGCATAAATGTTTGTGCCACATGTCGCAACTGTTTAGAGAATAGATAGAACTCCCATTGACAAATTGTGGAGCCAGCGAGTTGCCACTTATGCTCTATATATATACATTGATTATGACAGCAGGAATTTAAATATTAAAAGAGACTGTGTTAGAATGAGCATTGCTATGAAGTATAAGTATAGAACTCTGTTCTTACTTCTGAATGTCAGTCTCCATTGTATATATATTGATATTTCTGATTTAGTATATTTATTTTTATTGTTTATTATTCTTATTTTTAGATCATGATTATTAGTAATGTTATTATGTTGACTGATATCGTTGCTATCTCTCAATGGCCTGTTGCTAATTATTATTATTGAAATGAAATCAGCAGTAACCCGATGATTTGTATCTTTTAACTGAATACATACTTGATGTTACTGTAGCCACCGCTGATAAGAATGTTTCTTTAGTGGTTTTTCTCAGCATTTAATGATTGTTCTTTTTGACATTTATAGTAGAGTAATGCTATGTAGCAGTTGCTAAGCCCTAAGAATCTTGGAATAATAATCTAGTTGTGTAGACACATACCTTCCATTACCACCCTATTCCTAGGCAGCCCCGACCTGCAAGTTCTAAAAGTCTTAGATTTTGTCCGTTCAGACAAGTCCCTAGTGCCCATTGAATAGAGATTGCAATCACTTGCAGTTGCAGGGGAGGCAAAGTATAGCCTCGATTACCAACGTATGGCCATTGTTGGTACCCTGAAGTCATAGGGAACCTTTCTTACAACTGTAGTAGTGACAGAGGTTCAAATTTTCATCCCGAGATCTGCTTCGAAGGTACGTGTGGATGGCCGTACGGAAGAGAATCGCTGTGACGTTGCAGGTCTCCTGCGTGGTGGTCTTAGTCAAGATCGGCCGAGGGCGGGACGAGGAAGCCGGGCTGGAAGGATTAGCGGATGGGCCCAGTCCTTGTCCTTTTTGTCTTGCCTATCCGAGTAACGGAGATATGGCAACAAACCTGGGCCTGCAGCAAGGACAGCGAGGGAGTGAAAAAAATAGAATCCCCGAGGGACACCGTGGAATCGCACCTAGCAAGAATTCATGAGCAAGGGACAGAGAAAACGAAAGTCGTCCTAGACAGAGAAATTAAAAGTCGTCCTAGACAGAGAAATTAAAAGTCGTACTAGACAGAGAAATTAAAAGTCGTCCTAGACAGAGAAATTAAAAGTCGTCCTGGACAGAGAAATTAAAAGTCGTCCTAGACAGAGAAAACAAAAGTCGTCCTAGACAGAGAAATTAAAAGTCGTCCTAAGACAGGGAGAACAGTCCTAAAAAATAAAAGTTTTAAACTACTTTAAAAAACCATGTAATCTTGATGAAATCCCAGAAACAAGGAGATCCCCATACATGTCATAACTGTAGTGAAAAGAGAGGAAAAGAAACACAGAAATATTTTACAATATTTTAATAATACCTTTAGAAGCCACGTAAACGAGAAAGAAAAATAATCCCTATACATGTCCAAACTTTAGTGAAGAGAGAAAGAAGGGTATTTAAAAATCCCTTATTAGTTAATTAAAATTACCCCCGTATTAGAACTGAAAAAATGGGAAAGAAAATGTCCCCACCGTCTTTTATGCTAAAAGACAAAATATTTTTATTTTTATGTTTATTTTTTTGTTTTGCTAGCTTTAAGATAATTTTAAGCGAAAAACTCAGAGTCTCCCTTAGATATAGTTTTGAATAAGTGCCGTTGATAAATTGTATGATTTGAACTAAGATTAATAAGTTGTTTTTCTGCTTAAATAATATTAGTGTTTTGTTTTAGCATCATTATTATTTGAATTATGATTTAATCTTTGTGTCCATTAAGTTCTCCTATCCATTGGTCTCTGAATAGTAATATAATATGAAAGTAACAAATGTTTTGTTTGAGGATAAATTGTATGATTTGCACTAAGATTAATAAGTTGTTTTTCTGCTTAAATAATATTAGTGTTTTGTTTTAGCATCATTATTATTTGAATTATGATTTAATCTTTAGGTTCATTAAGTTTTTATATTAATTGGTCTCTGAATAGTAATTGCATATCAAGATAGTAAATGTTTCGACTTTACACACAGTAAAACATGTTTTGTTTCAGGAGTAGTTTTAAGGCCAAATTTTAAAATAAATTAATGCCCATAGTAACAATAAGAGTAGAAATTATAAGATAAGGTTTCTTATAGAAATTACTATTGATGTTATGGTCTATTGCATTTTACATGTTTATACATGCTAATACTCTACTTAATTGTTTGCTAATGTTCTAAATGAGTCATAATTCTACTGTAATTAACTCAATTTTGTCTTTTAAAGAAACGAGAGAAGTAGATGAATTAATGTTTTGATTTAAACTGACTTTTGATCTTAATTAATGTTTGATATTAGTTACACACTGAAATTATACTATATATATATTATGTTTGTATAATTTGTTTAGGGTTCATAGAAATAGGATTTCTTAGATGATAGCTTAAATAATTCGGCCCCATTTCTATTGTAAACTAATGTTAGCTAGGATATATCCAAGAGCTCTCGAAAAATTAGCCCATGCTTCGACTGAAATAAGAGATATTTCAGTTTTGGTTGGGAGGGATGTCGTATGACTTCCGTCATGCTGAAGCCAGTCCGTCATGCTGAAGCCAGAATCTGAAACTTGTAACAAATCTTGAGGGGTAACGGTTGGTCGAGGGCACAGATATTTTATTACAATGTTTGTAGAAAGTGTCAAGGAGATATATGACCGGAACCTGGAGAGAGGAGGAAAGGCCAGGAAGTTAGCCATTTCCTAAACCACAAGACACACAAACATGTGGCCCGTACGTATGTACATGCCCTGGAGAGATGCCCAATAGCTCCTCCCCCGGCAATAGGAGGGACTCCACTTCGAACCTGGCGTTGATTTGCAGGACTAGATGTCACTTGATTTCATTGGCAGAATTGGATGTCAAGCCACGCCCTGCCCCTGGGGGTATTTCAAGAACCACCCAGGGCAGGCACAGTTAGTTAGAGTTAGAGACCGGGCCTTGCCAGCAGCAGAGTTAACACAGGACAGCTGAGTTAGCCTCCCCCTCTTGGGGGTAGGACTCAGGGATTAGTCGTGACAGGAACTGTAGTAATAGGAGCTCTGAGTACATAGATGTTAAAATAAGAATAAACTGTGAATAAGAAGATGTCTTTCACCAACCACGCTACCATAATTATAAGTATATATACGTAGGAGGAAAATCCCTACGTCAGTGGTGACACTCGGTGGGAAAATAGAATCCCCTACGTCAGTGGTGGCGTACGGTGGGATAACAAAACCCCTACGTCAATATCAATAATAATAGTAATAATAATAATAATTAAAATAATAATAATGATAATAATAATAACAATAATAATGATAGTAATAATAATAATAATAATAATAATAATAATAATAATAATAATAATAATAATAATAATAATAATAATAATAATAATAATAATAATAATATAAATAATAATAATAATAATAATAATAGTAATAATAATAATAATAATAATAATAATAATAATAATAATAATAATAATAATAATAATAATAATAATAATAATAATAATAGTGATAATGTTAATAATAATAATAACAATGATGATGATGATAATAATAATGATAATAATAATAATAATAATAATAATAATAATAATAATAATAATAATAATAATAATAATAATAATAATAATAATAATAATAATAATAATAATAATAATAATAATAATAATAATAATAATAATAATAATAATAATAATAATAAAAGAATCAGTAATATGACATCAATGATGAATAAAAACCCTTGCTATCAAGGTTCCCATAACCACTCTTCGTCAGAACCACTTAAAGTCATAATTAGTAGCATTAATAAGCTCATTATTAGGTGTGTAGGGTCAATGATGAAACAGAGCTCTCAAGGCCTTTTCTATAATCATAAGGGTCAAATGTTCCTCTCCACATTTTTATTTGAAAACATTTAATTGCTTACAATCACTGTTGTATTGTTTTCTAAGGTTTGCATTATTATTAACCCCATATGAGAGTGGTCATAGACGGGTTAAAGCTGGGGAATTAAGGTTAGATACCATTCCTAGAGCCCCGCTATGGGCTTGAACCCATGTTCGTCACCTTTCAAAACTAGAAACCTACCACTATGCTACGTCTATCCCTCACAATCATTGTTGTTATTACTGTGACGAATATGGCCACGAGGTCCTTGAAATATTCATAAAAACCGAAACTGTGTAATTGCAATAAATTAACTGAATTAAATGAACATTAAATATAGTACTCTGTCAAGTTATAACTGCGGATATATTTCACCACTGGATTGAACATATCAATTATTGCAGAGCGTTATTGAAAAAGCAAATTTAATGCCAGCCAGAGGGGTAACAAGTCAGCTCAGTTTTGGGAGCTAGTTCTAATCCCATATTATTGGATAGAGTAGGGGTCAGCAATGGCATCCAGCCGTCAAATTCTGGGAAATAGCAGCCGATGTAGAAACAAAAATTGTTCATGATGATAAGAGAGACTGAGATGGTTTGGACATGTGCTGAGGAGGGATGAAGAGTACGTTTTGAGAAAATTGCTGAGAATGAGGTGCCAGGCAGGAGGGAGAGGTACACCAAAGAGGAGGTTTATGGATGTAGTGAAGGAGGACATGATGATGCGTAGTATAATGGAGGAGGATGCAGGAGATAGGACTATATGGAGAAAATTGATTCTCTGTGGCGACCCCTGACGGTAAAACGCTAAAGGTTTGATGATAATGTTCATGGAAATACCATACAAGGGCTGGAGTCACGTAATAATGGAAAGTTCTAAGACATTTGACAACAAAAAAGATATTAGTCAAAAAAGAAGACAACAGCAATACCTCCTCGAGCAATCCTGTTTCTTCTTTTATGTTGGCAATGTTCTTTTGTACAGCTTTAAGACAAGATTAAGTATGGATTTTGCAATGATTATAACTTCAATTCCTTGAGAGATATTATTTGCAATAGTGTTTCTTAGGATTTTGAGTAGGATTTAGACAAAGATCTAGGTATATGGTAATGAGAAATGGGTGATTTTAGGTCAAATTTTTCCTGATAAATTTGGATCCATTGTACATTTCTATCAAGGATTCGGTTAAGAAATAAAAATTTCATATTAAAAAAAAAACATTATAAACAGATTGCTAATCTATATTAACAAAAGATTAACTCATTTAATCAGTAAAAGCATATAGGAGACGATACTTTTTTTTTTGACTGATGCAGAATACCTCCTCTTACTCCCCTGTGTGATGTATAAGTCGACTAAATGGGTCAGAGCGAGGGGACTGGGAATCCCCTCCATTGCATTTTCCCCCCACAAAGAGTCAAGTTTTTCGTTTTAACTCAGCCAACCCCCATAACAGGAGGATTGTGGCTTTTATATACATATATATGTATATATCGACGCGGTCCAAAGGGATTTCTCGCATCTGCTAGCTCAGTGAACTGTGATTGATGGGTGTGAGGGAAGTTGTCATGTGATGAAGCGGTAGGGTAAACCAGCTCCGGCTATCGGGACTCATTGTAGAATATCCTTACCCTCCTACCTTGTGGGTGACCCAAGCAGGATGGAAGGGGAGGAAGAGTGGCAACCCTTTATCCCCAAGGAAATAAGAGGAGTGGTTGAGGTATGTGTGGATTGTGGTGAATGCTGGATTCTTGGCTTGGCCACCCTCCTTGCAAGGGGTAATGAGGCCATATATATATATATATATATATATATATATATATATATATATATATATATATATATATATATATATATATATATATATATATATGGATAGATAGATATATAGATAGATAAATATATAGATAGATAATATATATATATATATATATATATATATATATATATATATATATATATATATATATATATAGATAGATAGATAGATACAAATAGATAGAAAATATGTCATATGTATATTAAAGCACAATACTATAGTGCACAATTGAAAAACTCTAAGGGATTAACACACCACTGTTGAAAATCATTTATCTTTTTTTTTTTACTCAATTCATTCCACCCACATTGTAATGCCTTTAATCTCGTATTTCTGTGTTCTGACTTACATCTAACCCTTGATAAAGCTTGCAAGACTTAAGACTTTTCAACGTATCTCAAATAAATCTTTGAAGCTTTTCTTTGGCTTTAAGAGAAGATTTCATAATGACTGAGCACTGAGGTACAAAGCCATTTATGATAGATACAGAGCTATTATCTATCGAAGACCAAATAGTATTTGTTAATAGATATACATAAGTTTTTCATTGTCACTTTTGTAGCAGTGTTATTTTGGAAAAAAAAATTACTTTTTTTTAATTTTTTAATTGTGTACATTGGGAATATAGCAGATCTTTTAGCATATATCCATCTATCACTCTATTTCTATCTATCTATCTATCAATCTTTCTTTCTATCTGTCTATCTATATATCTATCTATCTATATAAATATATCCATATATTTATGTATATATATCTAGTAGTCACCGTGGC
>JAXCGZ010010236.1:15000-20000 GCA_037179515.1 Halocaridina rubra | reverse complement strand
CCTAAAATTAATTCGCTAGTTTTTTGCTTGGCTATTTTTTTCATCAATAGCTGTGATATGTTCGTTCATTGTTTGATTGTTATGTAAGCTGTTTTGGGTCTCTGCTGCTTAAACAAGCTAAATGAATCGATAGAATAAGAAAGAAATTGATAAAGGGATAAGTAAATAAAGAAATAGATAGATTGATAAGTAAGTAAATTGATGAATATAGAAGTAACTATAGATAAGTAAGTAAATGCATAAAATTATATATAAAGAGATAAGTAAATAAGGGAATAGATAAATAGATAAGTAAATAAGGGAATAGATGAATAGATAATTAAATAAGGGAATAGATAAATAGATAAGTAAATAAGGGAATAGATAAATGGATAAGTAAATAAGGGAATAGATAAATAGATAAGTAAGTAAGGGAATAGATAAATAGATAAGTAAGTAAGGGAATAGATAAGTAGATAGGTAAAATAATAAATGAATACACAAATTTATAATTTAAAGCATTTTATAACAGTCGTTCGTGTATGAGAAAGTTTGTTTGTTTGTTTCGGTTTTACATCACGGACTCCCTTTTTTACCACGGGCTAGGACGGTTGCCTTCTTGTGAAGGACTTGTTTTGGCAGATGTAATCGTTACCCTGAGTGCATGCCCTTGCTAACCTCAGACCGTGACGGGGGGCGAACCCTCGACCTGACACCTCAAAGTCGCGGACGCTACCACTTGAGCCACGGTGACTTCTCTCATGTAAGGATTATAACCTGTAAATCTCATGATCTCTTGATTGAGGCTATGAGGAGAGTTCCCCGTGATGAAGCGGTGGGGGTAAACCAGCTGCGGCTGTCGACCCTCACTGTAGACTATCCTTGCCCGCCTACCTTGTCGTTGACCCAAGCAGAGTGGTCGGGAGGGAAATGTGGCAGCACTTTATCCCCAAGGAACTAAGAGGAGTAGTTAAGGTTTGAGGGTAAACCAGCTGCGGCTGTCGAGTCTCACTGTCGACTATCCTTGCCCGCATACCTTGTGGTTGACCCAAGCAGGGTGGTAGGTAGGATATGTGGCAACCTTTATCCCAAAGAAACTAAGAGGAGTAGTTAAGGTATGTGTGGATCGTAGTGAATGCGTGTTTCTTGGCTCGGCCACCCCCTTACAAGGGGGAATGGGGCCATGTATATGGAGGTATGTAATCTAATGATACATTCTAACCCACAGGTCGTATGGATGTTCAAAGACACAAATGTAATCCTCTCTATGGGGGAGATTGTCATTACCCAAGATTCCAGAATTTCAGTCCAGAGGGAGCAAAGAAATACATGGATTCTCACCATTACCAATGTATCCGTACTTGATCGTGGCACCTATACCTGTAACATCAACACACAACCTCCAACTTCTATTCCAGGAATTCTTAATGTTATTGGTGAGTACAATTTGTGGCCAGGATTTTGGGGTTCTGGAACGAGAGAATAATTATCAAAAAAAAGGACCAGAGAGTCAGATTTTGGCCAGAACATGGAAAGTCTGTTAAATAATCTTGTTTCTGTTTATATTCTAAAGCCATTATCCCTAAAATTAGGGGGTTGGCTGAGTCAAAGCAGAAATTTTTGACTCCTTGTTGGAGGAATATACAAAGAAGGGGATTTACAGCATACTCGCAACACCCCCTTTTTTCTAGTTTTATGATACGCAGGGGAACATGGATGAGGTATTCTTACCCTCTCTCCTTAACACCTAAAAACTATTTTTTTTTTATTTAGAATCAATTAAATACTGCTTGCGACACGAGAAATGAATATTCATCATTAGATTATTTTTAGTAACAAAAAACATTACATTAGAAATATATTGAAAAAAAATCATAGATGGACAATTTGAACTTTTTGTTTTGTGTATTGCATAACTATTACTCCCCTTTTAGAAATGAATACAGACCAACTGAAGCTTAGATTTAAGGCTGGATGGCCTTCTTAATGTCCCTCGCGGGTTCGAACGCGGCTCCGTCACTTTCTAAGTCGAGTACTCTACCACTAAGCAACTGGGGTCCCCTTATACGTCAACAGCATCTGGTATTACCATCCGGTCACTCATCCAAGTACTGACCTGATCTTAATCAAGAGGTCATATTTTTGTCCTTTTTTCGAATTTCTAAAAGTTTTCATTATCTAATCTTTATCATTTACACCTTTGTTAAAGAGCCTCCCGTTTTGGAAGACGAGAACGAAGAGACGTGGGCCAAAGAGGGCCAGCAAGTAATTCTTAAGTGCCAAGCACGTGGCACTCCCTCACCCACGTACAAATGGATCCGTGAGGATCATGGAACCATTCGCCTCGACGACTCCACTTTTGGTAAGCTTTTTTAGTAACTCTTCCTCAATCTGTGATGATATATGGTGAAACACCAAACCCTTAATAACTGCAGTGATGGCTAGTAGCTTCCCACAAACATGGTATTGATTTTTCTTAAATTTTCTTATGGGTTCTTATTGATCATGCTACTTTTTTGGGGGGGGTTACAGTTTCTAGTTGGGTTGGCCAGAACCTCACATTACGGCAAACGAATTACAGGAGTGCAGGACGATATTTATGCATCGTAAGCAATGGCTTCCCTCCATCCGCAAGTAAAAGAGTGACCTTATATGTCTATTTCGCCCCTTTGGTCAGTGGTCCCAGAGAAGAGGTCAGGGCTGACATAGGTCAGAGAATTAGTTTAACTTGTCTCTACACAGCTTATCCAACACCTGCTGTGACCTGGTACAGAGAAAATGATTATGGAGTACAACAATTATCGGAAGATTACTTTACTGTTATACCACAGGATGGGTATGCACCTTATACGTAAGTCTTGCAGAGTTGTAGTGTTGTATACTTGGTGAAAGAGGTGAAACTAAGATGGTTTGGGCAGGTGGTGAGGAGGGATGAGGTGTGTATTATGTCTTGAAGATTTGTAGAGCTGTCTACATGGTGAAAAAGGCTAAACCAAGATAGTGGTGTGTATTATGTCTTGCAGATTTGTAAAGCTGTGTACATGGTGAAAGAGGCGAAACTATGATGGTTTGAGCATGTGGTGAGGAGGAATGAGGAGTGTATTATGTCTTAAAGATTTGTAAAGCTGTGTATATGGTGAAAAAGGATAAACCAAGATAGTTTGGGCATATGGTGAGTAGGGATGAGGTGTGTATTAAGTCTTGCAGATTTGTAAAGCTGTGTACTTGGTGAAAAAGGCTAAACCAAGATAGTTTGGGGATGTGGTGAGGAGGGATGAGGTGCGTATTAGGACAAGGATGATGAGGATGGGGCTGGCAGGTAGGAGGCTTACGGATGTGGTGAGGGAGAATACGAGGGTGTGGTGTGTCATGGTGAAGGTGCAGGGGGTGTGGCTATATGGAGACGATTGAGCCGCTTGTGCATGGCCAGCTGGGAGAAAATGAAAGATTTGATTGATTGACATTAATATGCTAAAAAACTTCCAAGACAAATGGAAACAATTTCTGTTTATGAATTTGTAAGCTTGAAGCTTTACTTAAAGTCCAGAACTAGTTGATATCTGTACTTGGAAACCAACATCACATATAGAATAAAAACAGGAGTAATTCTGAATCTTAGAATTCCTTGCCTGTACTGAACCTATTTCTGCCGGAGCCAGCTTTGATCAGAAACTGATAATTATACTGATACAAGCTTATTTGCTTCATGATATATGCACAACGCAAAATAAATTTCTTAATTCTTTGACAGATTTTCCTAATTATATGTAATCTATGTCATATGTTGTTAATATTGTGAATAATTAACTTTGCTCTCATGAAACATTTTCAATTACTTTCAATTTACATGTAAAAACAAGGACATACTAATGTAATTGTGCAAATGTGTTACTGATTTATTAAGTAAATTTTTATTTTAAGTACTCATTAATATTTGTGGACAATCTTAACCTAACCAACCTTGACCAAAATCGATATTCATTTCTGATTTTTCTGCAGAAGAATGTTAGGTCAGTGTAGGTTAGAAAAGGTTAGTTGGGTTAAGTTAGACCCAAAATTTCGAAGTGACCAAATGGTAACATTAAATCTGTAGTGTTTACGTTGAAAGAGTTTTCTTATAGTTGTTTATTAAGCAACTTATCAAACTTATCAGTTTCTTATTTGTTTATTTATCTACTTATCTATATAGTTATCGATGCATTCTGTTATTCACGTTTTTATATACTTATCTTAGATACTTATTTATATATTTATTATTTTATTTGTGTCTATTTATATATGTAATTATCTATTTATTGGATAACTTATTGATATATTTTCTTTTCAGCCATAACACCACGTTGAATATCAAGAAACTGGTGTTCTCTGACTTCGGAAGATATGTCTGTGTTATTGTCAATTCCTTTGGAGATGCTACCTATAACATCCTATTAAAAGGTAAATCAGCTGGAATCTTTGCTGTTTGGCTGGGCTAAAAAAATAAAAAAGCGCCTAGCCCATTTTGCACTTGATTGGCTTCAAAGGAATAACAAGGCCTATTCGATTAGTCATCAAGCCGCGTTGCCAAAGGGCTGTTTGGAATATTTTTCCCCATCAACATTAATGCATAAATTGACTATTTCCAAACATAAAAATTATGAAATAAAATAATTCCAAAGCTCAATATTCTCAACGCGTCAATTAAGATAAAAAAAAGAAAAGATTAAGCAACACAGGTTGTGGAAGAACCGGGAGGATGGGCTGTGACACTCCATCAGTGCCATCTGAACAGTCGCTAGCTCCCTCGTCGTTGCCCATAAAGCAAAGTAATCCCCTTATTGTTTTCCTTTTCTTTATGTCGGCTACCCCCCAATTGGGGGAGACAGCCAAGGTAGATATATATATATATGTATATATATATATATATATATATATATATATATATATATATATATATATATATATATATATATATATATATATATATATATACATATATATATATATATATATATATATATATATATATATATATATATATA
>JAXCGZ010010236.1:5000-12500 GCA_037179515.1 Halocaridina rubra | reverse complement strand
TTTTTTCTTTTTATTTACTATAAAAAAAATTACTATAGAAATTTCTATGAATATGACTATAGATTTACAATAACAATGAAAAAGTAAAGTATCACTCATCAATATTGAAAGCATGTATTTATGTATGTATGTATATATGCATTGTATGTATGTATGTATGTATGTTTATATATTTATATATATATATATATATATATATATATATATATATATATATATGTGTGTGTGTGTGTGTGTGTGTGTGTGTGTGTGTGTGTGTGTGTGTGTGTGTGTGTGTGTGTGTGTGTGTGAATATTGGTTTATAACTTTAATAGCACGGACACTTGTTTATTCAAGCTCAGTGGTACAACGCGTTTTGAAGGTCATCTAATCATAACCCCCCAGCTCCAACCTGTTATCTCCCCCATTCTAATTGGAACTGATGGTAGCAAATGAGAACCGAGATTTAAATTTGACTGTAGAAAGCAAAAGTTATTAAAAAGTGATTTCTAGATACAGTTACAAAACTGTTTCTCGCCTGTAATTAACAGTTCTCTTCTGTAAGAGTTTCAGTATCAACTCGTATCAAAAACTCGTAAGGGCGGTTACACGGTCAAACGGTTTGTCGAACGCGGTTCGACAGACGAGTGTTTGAAGTGATGTTCGAACGTGTGAACGGGGTATTTGGTTGTCGAACACGTTCCGTGTTCGACAACCAAATACCCGTTCACACGTTCGAACATCACTACAAACACTCGTCTGTCGAACCGCGTTCGACGAACCGTTTGACCGTGTAAACCCCTCTTTACAGAACTTGTTTCTGAAGACTTGGAAATGAATAGATAAAAAGTTTTTCCAAATTGTTTCACCGAACATCGAATTTCTCTCTTGCTAAATTGCTGTACTTCCAATAAAAAAAAATAGAAGTTATAATCCATGAAAATTTTTTCATATTTTTCTAAGATTTTTTATCTTATTCTAAAAGGCCCGATTTCTCAAACAGTGTAAACCTAGGATGCCCTATTGTTAGTTAGCTAGACACACACAAATGGATTTCATAAACGCATCTGATGCGGTTCTGTGTATGGCTAGGATCCCTTACGGGATCCTGGGGCCGATTTCTTAAACAGTGTAAACCTAGGATACCATATTGTTAGTTAGCTAAACACACACAAATGGATTTCATAAACGCATCTGACGCGTTTCTGCGTCAGATGCGTTTATGAAATCCATTTGTGTGTGTCTAACTAACTAACAATATGGTATCCTAGGTTTACACTGTTTAAGAAATCGGGCTAAAGTGTTTAAGATTTTTCCAACAAATTTTATGTCGAATGTCCGGAGGAGAGAGAGCCAAGGAAATTGGAAAGGGAAAAGATGAGAAAGGAAAACTTTCCCTCGAAATAAACTTTCCAGAGGTTGTTAAATCTAAAGGAAATTGGGGCAAACACAGTCATTCATGGCAGAAATGTTAGATCCTGTGACCAGAGTAATATTAGACTTATATATCATCACCATCAAGTCTTTCGACTTCTCCCATCTGGGTTCGCCAAAGAGGATCAATCGACTTCTTATCATCCTATTCACTGCGTCCTCCTCCGTCACGCCAAGCAGTCTCATGTCCTCCCTTACCACATTCATAAACTTTTTCCTTGGCCTAGCTTTCCCCCTCCTGCCTGGCAGCTGCATCCTCAAAACCTTCTCCGAACATACTCCTCTTCCCTCCGCAGCATATGCCCAAACCATATCAGTCTCGCCTTTCTCACCATGTCTCCAAACCATCCTTCCTACCTTGCCCCTCTAATATACTCATTTTTTATCTTGGCCATCTCTATAAAAAATTTCGGTGGTGGTTTCTACTGAATTTGAAGTGGGTAGTATTTAGGGTGACTGAGAAAGGAGTGATCAATGAACATAGAGACTTTAGAGATATATAGACATAATCTTCATGAGCCATTGGTTAGAGAACTACGGAAACACACTCTATCTACTACATAAATACGGAAAGGTCTAGTAATACCCACAGTATATATATATATATATATATATATATATATATATATATATATATATATATATATATATATATATATATATATATATATATATATATATATATATATATATATATATATATATATATATATATATATATATATATATATACATATATATATAAATATATATATATATATATATATATATATATATATATATATATATATATATATATATATATATATATATATATATATATATATATATATATATATATATATATATATATATATATATATATATATATATATATATATATATATATATATATATATAACATATATATATATATATATATATATATATATATATATATATATATGTATATATATATATATATATATATATATATATATATATATATATTAGCCTTTTTCAGTCAAAAAATTATTCATAGCAAAGATTATGAACACAGAGTATGTATCTACAGTCACTAAGTAAAAAATATATCTTACTAGAGGATAATAGCCATTATATTTTACTACGAAGGCAACAAACACATTATAGAAGCCTGCTACGCATGCAACCACATGCGCCACCAACACTTCATACACTCCCTGGGAATTCTGGGGGAAAGTCAAGGCTTGGCAGTGTGGTCTTCTTAATCGACTCGGTGGCTGTTAGATCAGGCACCCTGCGCCGCATGCAACCACATGCGCCACCAACACTTCATACACTCCCTGGGAGTTCTGGGGGAAAGTCAAGGCTTGGCAGTGTGGTTTTCTTTAACGGCTCAGGGTTTGTTCGATCAGGCAGCTCATGTCACAACAACAGCAGCATCAAGGATATTGCTTCTCAAGCCTAGCATGTTCTTTCTCAAAACCAGAGATATTTTCTTTATAGAATGTAAAATTTCTCTAAATTACTGGGGGCTCCTGACATTAAAAGAAATAAATCTAATTGTAAAATATATATTTCGTAATTAAATTGTATTGCTCATTTCTTTTCCTTAATTTTACATTTGATTCCACTGCAAAGAAAAATAGCAAAAGCTCCACATGTCTATAAGATAATTTTTCTAACACAGCTATCCCTAGGGTTTTAGCCCTCCTATCAAAGGCATCTCCTCTGCTTTGGCTAGCGTCAGCCGGTGCATGCCCCAACCCCCCACTGTGGTGCCCATCCACAGCAGTAACCTTCCCAGTAAACAGCTTAAACACTCGGTCCTGAGTGGGAACCGACCTGTCGACACCGCGAATGCGAGGCCAGAGCGTTACCACAGTACTAGCCAGACGACATTTGCTTATTTTATGTGTTATTATATGCATATGCGTATGTATATGTATATGCATATCTACCTATCTATGTATCTATCTATCTATCTATCTATCTATCTATTTATCTGTCTATCTATCTATCTATCTATCTATCTATCTATCTATCTATCTATCTATCTATATCATATATGTGTATATGTGTGTGTGTGTGTGTGTGTGTGTGTGTGTGTGTGTGTGTGTGTGTGTGTGTGTGTGTGTGTGTGTGTGTGTGTGTGTGTGTGTGTGTTTGCAAATACATGTGCATGCATATATATAATCGTACATACAATATATTTATACATCTCTCTATATATATAATTAATGCATCAAGATATTTTATTTATTTATTTATATTTTTATTCATTTATCTATTCTTTAGTTTTCATTTGTTCCGGTTTTACGTCACGGACTCCCTTTTCTACCAAGGGTCATTTATTTATTTTTATTCATTTATATAATTATTTCAATTGTTTGAATTTTAATTATATATGCGCAAATGACCTTTGACCCTTGTACTTGAAGGCTATACAATTTGCTTTGAATAATGTTCTGAAAATGCTTAAATAATATTTCATTTCACAGGTGATGTCAACAATGCCTCTAAATCAACTATAGGAAGATTTGGCATATCTGTGGCACTGCTTCTTATAGTGAATCTTGGCACTCCATAATGGCACTTGTAGCGAGGCACTCAAGGTGAAAAGCAGACATTGAAACAGCAAAACATTGGAATATTTAAATTCTTGACTCATCATCGCAGAGCCTCAGGACATAGGTCTGCCATTTGAGTTAGAAAGACAAAAATAAATAATAATTGTTTTTGTTATCATCATGTTACAAAGTGATGTATACTATCCGTATGTAGTCAATGTATTATGTATGATATACATGAGAATTATTCATTGTATTTTTTCTACCTTTATGTATCTTTATGTATTATGTTAATTTGAATTAGATATTAGGTTTTCTAAGTGGAAAAAATAGCAAATTAGATTTAGAATTGGGATTGGTCATACCATCACATGGGTTAGACCACTCAGCTATTAAAATAAAAAAAAATGTTTGAACTCACTGCGGGAAGTTATGAAGGGCATCAAGACTATATTCCCCAGCCCCAGCCTGTCTGTGTCCACTCCCCATAATGGGGATTGAGGTAAATTGATCAAATCATTTGTGTCAAAGCATTAAACTAAAACTAATTCAACCTAACCTAACCTAACCTCTCTTAGCCCATGTTGACTATTTTTTCTAACCTAATTTATTTTTTTTATTTTTTGCTTATTAGAGTAAAAAACATTTGACAAATATCATCCCTGAAGCTCGGAATATTTTCTTGTAAAGCGATAATGTTGTCCGATTCGACAGTGTTATACCTCTCCTCATAGGCTTATCCTACCGCTTACTTATCAGACGCTGAATAGTTTTGATATCTAAATAACTTCCTCAATGCATATACATACGAAACATCATTTAATTAAAGAGAAAATTAATATAGAACATCTTATATTTTTTAATATCAATAGTTACGGCAAAATAATTCAAATTTTCTCCAAATATATAAAAAAAAAAATGGCAGTCACTTTCGCTGGTAACTGCAAGCAAGAGACAGCGTAAAAGTGACACATCCTTCCTCTGACGTAGCCTTTGGCGCACTGAATTAAAAATGCGTATTGGGAGCTTAATATTGGTAGCAATGATAATTTGACAATAATTGACAAAATTTTATTAGAATTTTCCATTAGGAAATATATCAACGTACGCAATTACGCAGTATGTTCATGGCATTAACAATATTTTTTCTTGCTATTTTTGTTAATAAATTTCTTATTTGGTTTTGATATGTGATTGATATATTAGCTAAATATGATTAACATCCTGGAAAATAATTCATCAGTTGCATTTATTCCTTTGAAATGTTCATTTTGAGTATGAAATCCTTATAACGTACTAAAAAAAATTTATATCAGATAGATAGATAGATATATAGACAGATAGATAGATAGATAGATAGATAGAGAGAGAGATAAATTGATAGATATATAAGATAGATAGATAGATAGATAGATAGATAGATAGATAGATAGATAGATAGAGATAGATAGATAGATTGATAGATATATAGATAGATGGATAGATATGAAGAGGGAGATATCTAGTCTGTTAGATACTGAGCGTCCCCTCGAAGTTTACCCCCCTCAAAGGGGGGCAAACGAGAAATAGTTATTTATTCGAGGGATGAATTTATGTATTTTCTTCTTTAATTCTGTTGTATTACCTATTCTTTTTTCCTATTATTCTTGTACTTCTGATTTCTTCCAAGTCACCTTAAGCCCGCTTTCACACCAAAGTGGCACGTCGCACTTGACATGCCACGTGGCACGCCGGTCGAAAACGAAGATCCAGAAATATATGAAACCTTCCACATATAAGTGGCGTGACACGTTCAATGTTCCACGTGCGACTTGAGACGCAAGTCGCACGTGGCACATGCAACGTGTCGCACCACTTCTGTGTGAAAGGTTTCATATATTTCCGGATGGTCATTTTCGACTGGCGTGCCACGTGGCATGCCACGTGCGACGTGCTACTTTAGTGAGAGAGCGACCTAAGAACTAATTCTACCTAAAAAGATTATGTATTAAAAATATTTTTTTTAGCCCTTCACATTTTGTGATTTTTTTTTTCACTCCAATATTATAATTATTTTTTGTCTTTTATGTGTTAATTGAACCCGATTATGGGGTGGACATAGATAGGAGCTGATGAATTTAAGCTGGATGCCCTTCCTAACACTCCCCGGTGGGATCAAACCCATGTTTGTCATATATGTCATTATTCGACTAGTGCGTTCTACCACTGAGTCACCGCGGTCCTCTTTTGCTCGGATGTCTAATAAAAATCTTCAATTACTTAATAACAGTAAGAATCATCTCTTACCATCCCTCTCTCCGAGGTAATCCCAGATTAAGTTTTGATGATTTATAGAGAGGAGATTTAAAATCTGATGCTTCAAAAGGTTGCAGATTTAAGTGTGGAAAGAGTGGAGATTAATGAAGATTACAAGATTATTCAAGATCAGTTATATTAATCATTTTGGCAGTGACGGGGAATATTGCCTGCTCTCCTCCCATTCAATTTACTGCTGTTAATGTGTATGTGTTTTCAATTACATACATACATACATGCATACATCCATCCATCACATACATACATACATACATACATACATACATACATACATACATACATACATACATACATATATACATACATACATACATACATACATACATACATACATACATACATACATACATACATACATACATACATACATACTTATACACATCCAACAGGCTTCAATTTTCAATAGGTCTGGAGGAATCACGATGCCTAAATAAATATATTTGTTTACCCTTCAAATGTCTCCGTTTTCTAAATCCTAGCCATAGAAAACGGTAATAAATTCCTCTTTGGAAAATTATTATTATAAAACAATATAAAAACAATTAATATAATTCTTATGGAATCAATACAATTATTAATGACAATAATGCTAATAATGATAATCTTAATAATGATTATACATCTTGCAATATTTATGATAATAATTATAAGGATTTCAGTTATGATAACGATATAATAATTATTCTATTGTATTATGGGATTATCTCATTATCTTAGGCAGTTGGTTCTCAACCTGGGGGACAAGGGAAGATATTACTTCATCCCCCGACCCGATTCTCAATGGGTTATTTAAAATCTAACAGGTCCAGTCTATGTCTGTCTCTGAGATTGTACCAAAACGTTCAGTGTTCCCCTGCGTGGCGTAAAAGTCTACTAAATTGAGCAAAGCGAGGGGACGGGGAATCCCCTCCTCTGTATTTTTCTGCCCGCTTAATCAAGGAATTTTGCTTTGACTCAGCCACCCACCTTATGAAGGGGAATATGGATATTGCATATAGATAGATTATTCAACATTGGAGGGACGGGCAAAAAAAAAAAAAACGGAAGGGATGGGCCGCGAGCACGTTAAAAATTCCTGAAGGGATTGAGGGAGTGAAAAAGATTGGGAACCACTGGTTTTGGCCCTCCATGCTAACCAACCTAGAATTGTGATGTGTGAATTTACCAATACCTAAGGCTCCTGTTTAAAAAAAAATAATAATAAAAAATAAAATAAATATATTGTAAATTTTATCTGAAA